>JAXGGA010003385.1:0-85000 GCA_038373865.1 Uloborus plumipes
GAAAAATATACAACAATACAAGCACACAAAGTTTTATACATATAGATCAATAATTGAAAAAAAAATGTCCACTGTAGCCTTAAATTATTTTCAAGACATTGAACAAATGATAAGTAACTGAAACTGATAACACTTAACAATGATTTTGTTAAATGAAACAAAGTTTTACAAAGTTTACTAAGGTTAACTAAGATTTTGTGAAATGAAACATTTATAGTGTTTCTAGGGTAATTTTCGACGCTGTTTTCAAACATCCAATCAGAATTAGTTTTGTGTACCGTAAAATGGGGTGTATAGGAACAGCGGGGTCAGTCGGAACAAAACTTCCCGACCGTGCAAAGAAATTCTTCATAAATATACTATTGCGTATTTTTCGCCATTAAATTTTTTTTAGAAAGGTAAGATCATAGGAAGTAGAGGAACAATTACTTTTGTCAATCTGGCAACGCTACTGGCTTCTAAAGAGGGCTGGCTGCACGTGGAATGCTAGAAAACATCACATTTTCATAGACTGCAAAACTTCATATGCAAGAACAAACCTTCTTATATTTTAAACCTAAGAGTGGTATGTTTCAATTATACATGTATCTGAACAACAGAATACCACATTAGAATTTACCTTTTTCAAAAATTGTGTCATAAAAATGAAGAATTCTAAAAAATGTCATAGGAAAAAAAATTGAGGGGTGAATCGGAACACTTTGTTCTGTTGTTCCAATTCAAACCTATTTGAAGGAAACTGTTTGAAAAATCAAGATTCTAAACCCAATTCTTCTAGTCAAGGCAAGAACAATAATTTATTACTGTTTACCCCTTCTCGTGAACAATTGCTCACGAGAAGGGAAATCTTAGAATGACAAAAATTTCCAGATTTAAAAAGATTTTTTCTCCATGAGACTCCTTTTTACTTAAAATACGAAGGGGGAAGTCATATAGACTTTATGTAGCAAAAGTCCAGCCCACAGACAGTGATGAATAAACGAAAAAATATTTCAGGACAATTCCCGAAACCCAGACATTTTGAGAAAGTAAAGAAAAGGCAGAGTTCATCCCAGAAGATGTTACGAAAAAACTTAAACCAAGTCACAATTGCTAGTTTTAAGGACAAGTACATATTTGTGGACGACATGAGGGACTTCCATTCATGTTAAATCTTTGTATTTCAATTCAAAAGTAGTTCTTAAAATTACTTTTCCTTTTTCATAAGTTCAAAATTATTTTGAATTTTGACAAATCATAAACGCTTACTGGTATTGAAATTATACTTTTATTTGATAGTAATTATCTGTTCTTATGCTCCTCTATCAATATTACTCATGTTTGTGAGACCTATTACAGGTTAAATAGAAAAAAAATAAGAATTTTAACATGTGTTCCGATTGACCCCTATCAGCTGGGTGATTCGGAACACCCATAATTTCCTATATATATATTAATAATAACTGTTCAAACTGTTTTGTCTTTGCTTGGAATATCAAAGGTAAAGCAAGACCAAAGTTTTTACCAAGAAAATCAAATAAAAAAAAATCTTTTAACTGCTTTTTTTTACAATCAAAGCTGAAAAGTGTTCCGATTCACCCCATTTTACGGTAATCATGAATTTTAAGGATTTATTTTCCTCGTGTTTTCCCATATCAAGTGATGATAAAAACTCATAATTAACAATTAAAATTGTTAATTATGACGTTTTCTTTATATAAAAGTAATAGTTAAACATTAGGGTGAGCCGAAAATTACTTTCTTTTTTTTTAATTTTGATGATGGGTATTGCGGAAAATGTGCCATTGTGGGAGCAAAGTGAGCATAAAAAATTTGAAATTCTTTGGTCAATTTCTTGATCTGCCGCAAATGCGTTGAAATTTTTAAAAATGCAGTTTTTTAAGATTTTTAGGAACTTATTTTTTTAAAACCTAACATTTAAAAATTCAAAAATATCATCAAAATATGTGAGTTATAACTAATGATAATAATATGTTAACCATTCAAATATTAGTATGTCAGGGGAAAGTCACAAAAGCTGAGAGAAAAACTATTGTAGATCTTAAGGTTTTTAGCTTCTGTCTCGTGTAGTTTTAAGGTCAAGAAATAACTACTTAAAGGAAAACTGTTAAGATGGTCTTCAAGAAAATTCACAGATAAATATAAATATTTGAAACATGGTCCAGGGCACAGCACTGAATTGAATTTCAAATGTCCAATAAATAAAAAAATAAATAAATGAACAAACTTCTTAAATTTCCACTAATTTCGGTTCTACTGTGACCATCAAGACGTTTTATTTAAAATAATCTTGAAAAAAGCTTCAACGGTTTTAGTACGGTTGACTTTTTTTCTTTCTGTTTGTGTTTTAATTTTAAAGATTAGTTAAAAACTAGTCAAATCTCGTGAATATAGGTATGCATACAAGCACTATTTTTCTTTTTTCAAACTCTTGACTCTGTTATCATATTTTTTGAAACAAATGTAATTAATTACAGTAAATAAAGTGTTTATTAATCTTTAATGCTAAAAAAATGCAAAATGAAATGACCTGCAAGGCCTCGATCGAAAATCTTGCCTTAAAATCGGATTTCGTTTAACATGTTAAGTGACAGTAATTATGTATATAATAGCTGCCAGGGCAGCTAGATTAGCTTCCTGCGGCATGTTGATGCATAACGTCCTCCCTCTCTAACTTTTACCTCATTCTGAAGTTATATTATTTGATGGAATTTAATGTTCATTCGATTTCAAGACATACCACGCACGTGGCCCGGCGTTGCACGGGCACTTCATGCCTTTAAAGTAGTGAGGAAATTTTCAAGAAACTACTCCCCGCCAAGGCGGCTCGCTAACAGACGCTTCACGCCTTTACTTTTTTCCTATATAAAAAATCATTCGAATTATTGAGATGCTACGCGCCTTCAAGATGGTGAGGAGAGTTTCAGTAAGTTCAGCTCGCTCAAAGAAAAAAAGCAGACATAGACACTCAGTTTTTAATATAAGTAGATGGCTTTTCAACAAATGAATGTTTCAAAATATTACAAGTAGCTAGCGATAAAAATTCTACGTAAGTGGCCCGCTTATGAGTTTCGTGTTTGATTTAGTTAAGCCTTCATTCAAAATTCTCATTATCATTGTTATCACTGTTTCATAGCAACGACGGTTTGCAAGAATGGATTTCATATTTAATCATTTATTAGGCTTAATCGCTTTAAACTTGACTACTTATTAATTGATATCTTCGCTAATTAAAATCGTATAATTATATAGATTGAAACTAATGAAGCCTGAAAAATTACCTATCTATCGGTACCTGGTTCGACTTTCAGTTCATTGGCGTTCAGGAGAAAGAAGCGTGACATAGATAGAAAGAAAGATAGAGAGATAGAAAGAAAGATAGTTAGAAAGATACTCAGTTTTTAATATAAGTAGATGCATCTTTTTTTCTGTTGTAGGACATTGCATGTAGCTTACGTTACATTTTGACCAATTCTTTGGCATTTAGCACCTCTGTGAAAAAAAATAATGTTTATAAAATTTGTATAAAAGTGATTTATGAAAATGGCAATCATAAGCGAAATTAAAATTCAAAAATCTTTGATGCATTTAAATTTTACAAATTTAGCAGCCAAAAATAAAACAGATTCTCACTTTATGTAACGTAAATTACTGTTTTACTTTTTGCTGCTAAATTTTGTAAAATTTAAATGCATTAAAGAATTTTGCATTTTAATTTCGCTTTTGATTGCCATTTTCATAAATCACTTTTGTACAAGGTTTATAAACATTATTTGTTTCCACAGAGGTGCTAAATGCTAGGGATGCACCGATAAGCAAATTGGCCGATAACCGATTACCGATTAATCGGCTGTTGATAATCGGCCGATTAATCGGCGGAGCCGATTAATGATAAGGATGATTGTTTTCAATACGACCAGTTTCACCGCCACTGTTTTTTTCCCTTACTTTTACAAATCTTAGTTTAGAAAGAGTACGTAATTTATTTCTGAGATTCTATTTTTTTTAAATTTCCTAGTTTTCGCAAAATGATATCAAAATTTTATCGAATGTCATAGAACTGATTTTCAAATCTTGTTAATAATGTTACATTAACACATTGTTAATTATGTTATCTAGAGATGAAATTTAAAAAAGGGTGCGCTGGGGAGGGGAGTCAGTGGTGAGCACTGCAATTTAGGGGTACTTTTAATTGAACTTTTCAATTTTTAGTAGCAATTTAATTCAAGACTTTTACTCTTTAAAAGTTAGAGGTTATCTAAAAACACTATGCTAAAGAGAAAAGCATCTTCATATGAAAAGCGTTGCAAAATCGTGTATGTGTATAATTACTCAAAATAGGAGAATTAAATTTATTTAAAACTTCGTATTGACTGCGTGCATAACTATTAATAAAATTATTCATCATAATTTCTTAGTAAAGGTGCACTTTAAAAGTAATATTAAAAAATAAATAAAACCCGCCGATTAATCGGCCTGATTTTACCGATTATTAATAATCGGCAAAGTAGCCGATTATGGCCGATTAATCGGTACTGCCGACTAATCGGTGCATCCCTACTAAATGCCAAATAATTGGTCAAAGTGTAACGTAAGTTACCATGGAATGTCCCTTGTGTAAATATAGAGTCGTTTTCTACACAAAATAAAGAAATGAAAACAAAATCTTTTTCCTTGTAGTAATAAGGGAATGAGCTCCTTTCACCGGTGATTTATAGTCCCGACATTCATATTGAAACAAAAGCCTTTTTATACAAAACAAATGTTTGATACATGATTTGCTCTGCTATCACGGAAAAGCATGCTGAACGTGTACTTAGAGCATAACGGAAACCCATTTTCGCAGCCTGATTCAACAAAAAACCGCTGTGCATTTTTCGACTCTCACAAAGGAATTGTGAAGCAGGAAAACTCGCAACTGAAGAAGCAAAACATCCTTTTATTAGTTCGCACTGCAAGTTGAGTATCCTACTGTTTATTTACTTGAGTCGAAGCTAGGGAAGCACCGATTAATCCGCAATAATCGATAATAATTGATGGGCTTGGGAGATGAAGGAGGTTATGTGACAGAACAGAAATTGCGAGTAATTATAGTTAAAAGTTTTATTGTTGCAGTTGTTGTAGCTTTTTTGTTTTCTGGTTTTATCGTTAGTGTGCGTATTAAATTGGTCTGATGACATCTACTTTTTGATGTATACCAAGTTTTATATACTTACCTGTATCTCTTGCTCACCATTGTCCACAGTGTTCATTTTTTTTAAATGTAACATAACTCCTTCATCCTCCAAGCCCTCCAATTGGTAATAATCCTTCACATTTCAGATTACATGTAATTGGCCAAATAACCGGTGGAAAAATGTTTTGATTAAAAAATTTTTAAGTATGCCTAGAGCAAGAAGATTTAAAAAATCAATTTATAAACTTTATTTTAAAAACTTTTCAAAGTAAAACAGGTGATTGTGAGAAGATTGTTATATGCATGTCTGTCTCAGTTTCTCTCGCCTCCTCCCCCCCCCCTCGAATTGCTGAGGGAAAACATCAACACTCACATTTCTTTAATCAGTTAGGGCCCTGCTCCACATCAGCGGAAAACGCGAGCGTAAAGCAGAAACGTAAAATGGAGCAAATAGTGTTCCTATGGAAAGTACTCGGTTTTTCGGTTTCTGCCTTCAGTTTCGGTCGCGTTTTACTCTGATGTGGAGCAGGGCCCTTATTGGATCAACTGTTTATACACATAACTACAATACTTTACGATTTGCTTTGAAACTTACTATTTTTTCATTCAACAAAAATGCCGTTTAGTATGCTTTTGGGTCATTTTCAAAATTTGCTTACATTTGCTGTCCGGAGGTTAAAAAGACGATTTTGAAGCATAAATTATATTTTAAATTCAATGCGAACAATTATTTTCTGCAAAGAAATACCTCCAAAAAAATTCTATCATTCAAAAAATTACTGAAATTTACATATTTATTTTTATATAAGTCTTTAAAAATGAGAATCAAGGCAAAAACGCTTGTCCATTTCCACTTTTGCAAGTTCAACTATTTTTTTTATATACTTAATTGTTTAAAAAAGTATACGCAACAAATTATTTTTATACATTGACTATTAGTATATGATATTCATAATAAATATTGACAATAGTATTTCTTTTTCATTAAGAAAAGTTAGAATATATTTTGTCCGGCAGTTCTTGTCAAGTCCGTTACCCTAAGATTATTTTAGCTAAAAAAAGGTATTTATTGCAGTCAAAAGGTGGTGACACGTATTCAGTTAACTTAACGAACCAGTGACGTACCTATTTCGTACCATTTTGTTTTCCTGTGTCGAGAAGTATTGCTGTGGCGTTTCGCACAAGATTTCTTCCAGGTGAGTATTTTTATTCTTTGTCAAGTCTGTTACCAAAGATTTCAGTATTAATTTTTACTTTTTCTCAACAATTCCCCCGAAATATTGTTTATTATACAACTCTAAGTAAATGTATATTGTTGTTCAATCTTTAAATTCGACAACCTAGCCATAATTTGACATTTTGGTTGAAATGTCAAGTCCGTTACTGGTCAAATCCGTTACCAAATGTCAAGTCCGTTACCATACAGTTTTTGATCAATATTTTAACAATCACAAACATCGATTTAAGCTTCAGGGACGCAAATAATTTCAAATGAAGTTGGTTCTAGACGCTATGATATATTTTAAGTGTGAGATTTCATATTCATTTTGTATGGTAACAGGCGACAATTTTCCTTGCAACTTAAAGCTTTACAACAGCATTTGAATACTTAATTATGCATCAAAGTGTACAACCAATTACTTTTTCACACACCTAAAATATGTGACAAAACAACTGTTAGTGATTCTTCAAGAAAATAGCAAGTTAAAAAAATTACTTAAAAATTCTGAAATGTAAGCATATGGTAAAAATGACCCTTTTACTTTTTTAAACCTGCATTATTTTTAAAAAAATCAACAAAAATTTATAATTGAAGAAATTCAAATATTTAAGTTTAAGTTTACTACTTTTTACAATTTTCCAGCTTGTTTCATGTGTCCTGGATTAAGCGGTTCTTTATAAGGGAAAATAAAAGGCAAAGCTACTAAATTAAAAGTGCTTACTGCTTAGGGGCAACTAAATATTTTAATTTTCATGTGTAGTTAACAGAGCGTATGTACAGCCTTCATCTCCCAAGCCCTTCAATTTTATTAATCTCTCAGTCCCCCTCGCTTCCCGCAACGATAAAGAAGGGTTAAACATATCTTAGCTTCGTGCATTAAAGTAGGGCTGCGAATCAGAGTCGGAGTCGTAGAGTAGGAGTTGGGCTAATTATGACGTGAAGGAGTGGGAGTCTGCAGTTGAAGACTTTAAATTTCAAGAGAGGAAGTCAGGGTTTTGTCCTTAACTCTTGTGTATCTACCGAGTCGGGGTCAAAAGCCGGGAGCGTCCCAAAAGGAGGTCCCGGTAGGTCACTCGGACCTCCCAGAAATGTTCCTCATTCTGCAAATTCGGACTGACGATTCGGCAAATTCAGGGATAGTATTGCAATATTTTGTTGCAATTATATATATATTGTGTGTGTACCTCCAGTCTTCCTTTTCTTTCACATTTGTTACGTTTGAAAATAAAGAGACCTGATTACTAATACTTGCTTCGGTTGTTGCACAAACCTGTCAAATGACCACCATGCTTTAGTTTGTAAATATACATTTAAATGCAATATTTTATGATCTGCCATTCAGTCAATATGTTTTAATCTGTATATATCTGTATAAAACTATAATTTATAAATTGTCCAATTAGTCGTTTCGACGATCCAAAAAACACTCACGTTTCTATTTATCTAAGTTCAACTACCTGTCAATCATTTGAAGAAACAAATTGAAAATGCTCATTTTTTAAATTTTTAAATACCTATTGTCTTTTCTCAGAAAGTAACTGTATACGTGTATATGGTTCATTTTCAAAATTTGCTTACATTTGCTATCCGGAGGTTAAAAAGACGATTTCGAAGCATAACTTATATTTTAAATTCAATGCGAACAATTATTTTCTGCAAGCAATACCCTCGAAAAAATTCTATCACTCAAAAAATTATTAAAATTTATTTATTTATTTTTATTTAAGTCATTAAAAATGGGAATCAAGGCAAAAACGCTTGTCCATTTCCAATTTTCGCAAGTTCAACTATTTTTTTTATATACTTAATTGTATAAAAAATGTCTACAACAAATTATTTCAATATATTGACTATTCGTATATGATTAATACTATTAAAATCTGCCCGCGTCTGTCTGTCCGTCTAAAGATTGAACTCCTCAAAAACCGCTGAGAGTTGAGAATCGAACGAGGTACTATTCGATTCGAAATTTTCTAAGGAAGACAATAAGACCAACCGCGTAATTCTACGACGTCAATTAGCTGAGATACTAATTTCAACGTTAATTAAATTTCTGCACTTTTTAAAATTCCAAGACATTTATTCCTTTCCGTTGCCATTTTGATTACAACTTTAATTAAACTTTTGAACTATTTAAAATTCCAAGACTTTTATTTCTTTCCGTTGCCATTCTGAATTAAAACGTTAATTAAATGATTGAACTAAGATTCCAAGACATTTATTTCCTACCGTTGCCATTTTGAATAAAAACGTTAATTAAATTACTGAACTATTTAAGATTCCAAGACATTTTTTTTCCTTACCGTTGCCATTTTGAATACAAACGTTAATTAAATTACTGAACTTTTTAAAATTAAACAGTTATTTTTTCCGTTGTCATTTTGAAAACGTGTTACGACAAAATTCTAACGATTATTTTTATTCTATTTAATGACTTATAATTTTCTCTGGTACCATTTTGAAAATGTGTTTTTAAATAAAATTGCAATTGCTGTTTTTAGAAGGGATTTTTTTGGCTAGGATCCAAATATGAAAACAACTTTTTCGTTTAGAATTTTGCAATTAATTTTACAGTGAGGAAAGCGGTTTGGAAATAATTTTTTTTGGTAAGGAATTTTATTTTTTATTTAGGGAGAGTGCTAAGTATGCACTAATAGACATCGTCTTTTTTTCTGAGGAAGTATGTGCAAATAATTCGATTGACTTTTTGATACAGGAAAGCTTTTTAGCGAGCCGCTTTAGCGGGGAGTAGTTTGTTAAACTTTTCCTTGGTACTTTAAAGGCGAGCCGCCTTGGTGGCGAGTAATTTGTTGAAACTTTCCTCGCTACTTTAAAGGCGAGCCGCCTTGGCGGCGAGTAGGTTGTTTAATCTTTCCTCACTACTTGAAAGGCGAGCCGCCTTGGCGGCGAGTAGTTTTCTCAAACTTTCTTCACTATATTAAAGCCCGTGCAACGCCGGGCCACGCAGCTAGTATTCATAATAAATATTGACAATAGTATTTTTTTTTCATTAAGAAATGTATGAATATATTTTGTCCGGCAGTTCTTGTCAAGTCCGTTACCCTAAGATTATTTTAACTAAAAAAGGTATTTATTGCAGTCAAAAGCTGATAACACGTATTCAGTTAGCTTAAACGATTGACGTAACTATTTCGTACGATTTTGTTTTCCTGAGTCGAGAAACATTGCTGAGGCGTTTCGCACAAGATTTCTTCCAGGTGCGTATTTTTATTCTTTGTCAAGTCTAAAGATTTTAGTATTAATTTTTACTTTTTCTCAACTTTTACCCCGAAATCTTGTTTATTATAGAACTCTAAGAAAATGCATATTGTTGTTCAATTTTTAAACTCGACAACCTAGCCATAATTTGACATTTTTGGTTGAAATGTCAAGTCCGTTACTGGTCAAATCCGTTACCAAATGTCAAGTCCGTTACCATACAGTTTTTGATCAATACTTTAATGATCACAAACATCATTTTTCGCTTCAGGGAGGCAAACAATTTCAAATGAAGTTGGTTCTAGGAGCTATGATATAGTTTAAAAGTGAGATTTCATATTGATTTGGTATGGTAACCGACGACAATTTTCCTGGCAACTTAAAGTTTTACAACAGCATTTGAACACTTAATTATGCATCAAAGTGTACAACCAATTACTTTTTCACACACCTAAAATATGTGACAAAACACCTGTTAGTGATTCTAAAAGAAAATAGCAAGTTAAAAAAAAATACTTAAAAATTCTACAATGTAAGCATATGGTGAAAATGACCCATGTGTGTTATGTTCGTATTTTATCATTCGGCACATTTCAGAATTTCATTCGGCAAATTGAGAATTTACCCCCTCCCAAAAATGTAAGCTCGGATCGCCCCTGTCAAAAGCCCTAACATTTCAGGAAGTCAGGAGTCGGTCATTTTCCCTCCGACTCCGCAGCCCCGCATTAAAGAGCCATCATTCGCCGCAGCGCGGGATAAATTGGAGCTTCCACAGATGGAGCTCCCATTCATTGTTTTCTCGATCTTCCGAAACGAAGTTGGCGCAGTTTTAATGAGCGCCTTGGCGGCGGCGAGACGTGTGAGAAGGAAAGAAGCTGAAAAGTTGTTGCAACCCCTGGCGGAATTATGACGAGACCGTGTTTTGAGGTGGCACTCGTATCGCCGAAACTGGAAGAGCAGTTGGCAACACGTTGGCCTGCAGCCCCAGGCGGTGCGGCAGCGCCTACCTAAGAAGAGAGCAATCACATAACCACACAATTCAGGACTGCGATTAACTCTTCCGTCGGTGTTCGATTTTTTTTTGCAAAAAAAGGGGGAATAAATATTAAAAAACAATTTCAACAAAAAGAAACTATAAAAATGTTTGCTGACATTTAAACACAGTTTGTTCTCTGCGGTGGCGATTTAGTTTCTGAGATGGAGTGGCAGAAAGTGTGTGTGTGCGAAATTAGTTCTAAAAGTTTTGAACTCGATCGGAAAATGCACGTGGTGTGTTCGAAACTTCGTGGCGGTGTTCCATCGTGTGTCCAAAGGGGTATGTAAATTTGCGCGGAAATACTTTAAGTATTTTTTTTTTTCGCAGTGTCTACCAAGAACAGATTTGATTATTGAACATAATTTCTTTTTTTCTTCTGAAATCTACAACGAAGCTACAATTTAAAGGTATGTTTCAATTTTCTACAGAAGCAACTACAATTTTCTTAAATCGGAGCTTTCAGTATTCCTTAGTGTTTCTTGACAGTTTATATGCACCTAATGATGCAATGAAATGTTTAAAATTGTTCCATTGATTATCCTAATGCAATCTATTCTAAATATGTACATCACACGTATCCTTTTGTAATTAGGTTACGCTGAATGAAATTATTGCATTGCAATCAATGTGAAAAATTTTAATAGTTACATTCCAAAGCTCTTTTATGAACAAGAATAAAATAAAGTTTTATTCGACGATTGCTACTTTGAAAAACCTTAGTGAAAAAATTCGTAGTGATTCTTCATACCTTGTGCTGCATCATTCTACTAGAAGTCACTTCTTCAGTTCCCCTTTTAAGTTTACTTTTAAACCTTGCTATTGTTCTATAACAATGCAAACATTTCTGAAAATGATCAGAAGTCTTCTGCGGAGAAGAGTTCATTGCTTGATTTTCGGAAGTAAAATAGAACAATTTTAAATACAATGGAAAAAGTAGGTAGAATTCCTGGAACATTCATCAGTACACGGGCCAAATGTACTATCAGGCACAGGAAAGTAAAATATCATCAACGCCAAAGAAATTGTTTCCTTAAAAATCTTTGTCAGTACCTTAAACTCGATGTAGAAAAATCTAATACATAAAATAATATATCAATGTAACATATACATCTAATGTACGTTTTTGTGTCCCATATGAAAAATGCAGATAATTGGTGCTTAAAACTCATGTTTAGACAACTCGAATAAGTTGTATGCATTTCGCACTCGCCATTCTTTTCCCAATGCACAAAATAGACAAAATTTTATCTGGTTATAAGTGATTCGTGACATGTTGTTTCAAGATCTGTAACTGAAATCAGATGATATTATCTTTCAAGACAAGTTTAAATCAGCCTAATAAAGTACCCTGAATGTAAAAAAGTTTAAGGATATATATGTGAAATGATGGCAAAATCTAGTGAATATGAATATCGGAAAATTTCCTCGTATCATTGAATTCAAGTGGCATTTCTGGTAGCAAACACTACCAAAAAGTGACAAAACCGCATGGAGATGTGGAAATTTAAATTCCAGACAGAAATTTTAACATCAATTATCACTGCTCTGATGATCGTGACTTGTGTAAAGAACTGCTCTGCTGAAACGTCAACAGTCCAATCAGACATACCACCTGGTTGTTCCGTTTACTGTGAGTGCATCGGACCCGAGTTCGCAGTCCAAGCAGATTGTTCGAACAGGAGTTTAACTTTTGTCCCAGGAGATATCGGCCCAGGAACGGTGAAACTGTAAGTATATTTACAAATCGCATTTTTGGGAATAAAATTGCTAAGTATTTTCCAAAGTCATTGTGCTCTGCGTTTTATATCTTATCAGCAGATTTTTGCTAGGTCTTTTTCCAGTTAGCCAAGTAGACTACTAAACAGATAAACTAGATGAATTTTGTCCAAATCATCAACCTAACTACCAAGTTAATCGTCAATCCTAAACAAATTCTTACATTCAGTTAGAAGCTAAATTTTACCATGATTATTAACCAACGTACTAAGTAGATTGTTAAACAGGTTCACTTACTGAATTTATTAGTATCAAGTCAATCGTCAATTCTAAACAGATTCTTACGTTCAGCTAAAAGCTAAATTTCACCATGATTATTAAACAACTTGCCAAGTAGATTGTTAAACAGGTTCACATACTGAATTTACTAATATCAAGTCAATCGTCAATTCTAAACAGATTCTTACGTTCAGTTAAAAGCTAAATTTCATCAGACTTATTAACCAACTTGATAAGTAGATTCTTAAACAGGTTCACTTGCTGAATTTATTTAAACTAATCAACAAGTTTACTTTCACCGAGTAAATCGTGGAATTTAATGATGATCGTAAGCGAAAAAGTTACAGATGATACAGCTGAATAACTGAGTTCAGTCATGTTTGACAAACAAGCAGCCAAGATAGTTCAGTCAATTCGAATTCGAGAAAGGAATCTAATAAACCACATTTTATTGCTAAGTTGTTTAGTTTAGGTATAGTTCACGGAATAACCAGCTGGTTTTAATTGAGACCTACAAATGACTACCTATTCAATTTATTTAGTTTCTTCAAAGAGATGACTTGAACTAGTTGTCCCTTTGACTATCGATATCAACAAAATTTTTGTGCAACTCGCGAAATTTATTTGAACTCTACACCCAACTAGAGCTGCTTGGATTTATTTGGGTTTTTCTGTTAACTGTAACTAACTAAAATTTTATTTTGCAAAATAATTTTTTAATTATAATGCAAACACATTTATTTTAGCTCTTTGTAAAATATTTGTCTTGCAATGCTTACCGTCTCCATAGGATAACAATAATAATAATGACCTAATTTTATTCCGCTTTCATGATTTTTACAAGTGAAAATCATTCTGGAGAATTAAAATAAAATACATTCGAAACCCTCAAACTTTTTGAAATAGTGTTTTAAAAGCAAGCATAATCTTGCAAATGGAAAATTTAGTTATGAGTACCAGAAAACTTTAAAATTTTTTCTTGATAAAATGTTTCGCAGTTGCATTATGTTGAATACCAAATACAATTACTTCCGAAAGAACTGAATATTTCCCAGATTGAAGTTATATTTTTATCATAAAATTATGTAATTTATGCTATTTAGACTTTATTTTGATGGTATGATGCAGCTTAACGAACTGATGTAATCGTACTTCTAAATGTTCACAGCCATGATTTCATGCGCCAACAATTTTTTTAAAAGTTATCAGAACTCGAAATTCTGACAAACACTTCATTAATAAACATTGTTTATTAAAAACTATCATATAAATATATGATTTGTATACACTAAAGGGGTTTAAAAAAAAACGTGGTGTGATTTAAATCATACAATATAATTATGAAGACGCAGCGTTTATAAGAACGATTTATTTATTTCGTTGAGTACAATGAGATAAAAATATGCGAAAATCTAGCAGATAATGTATTGTTTAAACATTTTAAAACTTTTGTCGTTCATCCCATCTGCCTCAGGTATGATTTAGAAAGAGATTGAGATGATTTTAAATGGCAAAAATCAAAGAGTCGGCAAATTTTTATCTACCTTAACTACAGATTGTCGCAGTGTTAGTCGTTACAAAAACAAAACCATGAAAAAAAATTAAAGCATTAAAAAGTAACTAATTGTAAGCCTGCAATGCAAATACAAAGTATGCTCATTATACGAGTAATAACTGCCTATGAAAAAGCACGAGTTTAATTCTTTGAGACTGTTCAGAACACGAAACCTGACATTCAGCATCGCGCGATTTTAGTTGTCATAATTTTAACAGTCACACGACATACTACGATTTAATGCAGTAGTTTTTCGCTAGAGCATCCACAAGATTCCGGTCATGCACAAACACACGCACATACATTTTTCAAAAACGGTCAAATTGGTTTCAACACACCTAATAACCAGCAAATATTTCAAAATTCGAAAAAAAAAAATCGCGAATACAATACTTTATTCTATATACTTGATATCGACGGAAATGATAAAGGGAGAAGACTTCCAGAACCCTCGTTTTTTACTTTATTTTGTATCTAATATAAAAAAGAAAGTATAGGGAGTCTTGAAAATTTTCGAATTTTGACTGTTTTATATACGTTTTCAGGTGACTTGAATCCATTTTGATCATTTTTGGAAAATGTCTGTTTGTCAGTGTATCTGTCTTCATGAGCTTGACTGGTTTTTTGTAGCCACTTCAGTCCAAAAAACTGCAGCATAAAATTGGATGGAAATTGGCACACATGTGTATTCCACAAGAATAGGCGCTGATTAGTTTTTGCGCTTGATCCTCTAGCGGGTGCGGTACAATTGAAGGTTGTCTTTGTTATGCGCGACCGCTATACTTCAGGAAGCAACACGCGGATTCAGATAAAAGTTGGTACAATGGTTGAAATCAGAGGGTACAGGTACCGAATTATTGGATTCAAGATTTCAGGGGGGGGGATTGTGCAATCGTAAGTTCTTTCTGGCTCATTCCACTATATCTCAAGAAGCAATGCTACGATTTAGCTAAATTTTGGAATAAAAGTTGACTTACATAGAAACAGACGATGATTCAATTTTGGCAGTAATTGTTCCAGATTGACAGATTTTTGTCATCGTTTGCGCGAGTTATTAACAGCTCAATTAAATCTGCCATGTTAAAAACAAATTGTATTCAAATGTATTTACTTTCAATTGCATAAAAAACGTTTTAAAGGTGTTTCCAACAAGATGTCAAAAGATAAGACATTGCTAAGAATGTCATTAAGCCCAGTTTCAATTTTGTAGAACTTAAATTAAAGGAGTAATTAATTAAAAACCTTTCTTTAGAAAATTTTACTCAAAGTTCTGAACTTTTGGTACCAAACTTAGCCTTTCCGATCGATTTAATAATATTTTATAATCAGGGCCGTATTTAAGGGTGGGTTTTTAGGGTTCAAACCCCTTCCGAAATTTTCAAAACTATTACAAAAATGCTTTTTATAGTTTTTCACTGAAAAAATAATTATTGCTATTTAATTTAAATTTTTGTATTTACTTTAAAACTGCATTTGAAAAATTAACTTATCATTATTGAATAATTGTACAATTAAGTTTTTTTCTGCAGTATTTATTTATTTATTTATCTTTTTTTTTTTGCTATTACAAACATAATTCCTTAACAAAATACACTTTCCCCTTTGAGTTCTTAATTAAAAAAAAAAAAAAACATCAAAATTCTCTAAATTTGTAAGTTCCAAACTCTATATTTAACACATCTTATAAGTGTCTTACAATAGAAATTTCAAAAGTACTCTTTCGAATGCACGTATATGAGTAAACTAATCTATCCAGATTTTTTTCTTTCTTGAAAAGATGAGTCTTTTTTTTTTTTTTTTCATTTTTCATGTTAATACCCTTGTAACATCTATTGTAATAAAAATCATCAGAATATAGAACATCAAATCAAATTTTATTGACTTTACCGATTTCACGAGAAATAGGTTTCGTAAAACCCTCCCCGAAATTAAGATCTGGTTACTGCCCTGTTTATAATCCTCAGTAATAACTAATGTAATCGTTCTGTTACATGTAATTTGAATTTGGTGTTTTATTTTTTTAATGTGTACTTGGATTATATATATGTATATGGGGTTTTGATAAAGGATTACTAAAGATTTCCCCTTACACGTGTGGATACCCCTAAAAATTTTTGAACTTTTCTTTTCCCGGTCAGTCAAGCAGGTAACGTCTAAAGTGTGTTATGTTGAAGTTTCATAGTGCAGTTTTCAATTCTGGGTACACTGGAGTTTTTCTAAAATTATATTATACTTTTCTTTAGCTGGTTCAAATTTCACAAAAACTAATTTACGAAATGGGTTTCTTCAAAAATAAGATTAGAGGAAAGATACCTACTTTTTTACTACCAGAAGCCCCCCCCCCCTATTTATAGATCATCTATTATTTCAACTACAAAATAGTGTATGTGAATAAAACTTTACCTTTACTCTATTTATGAAGTATAAAATGTGTAACATATTTAAGTCTGTTGAAAATATATAACTTTTAACCCTTATTTTTTGTTGGGTTAGGTGGTGTATTCTTCCTGAATTTTAACAACGATGGTTTTTATTTTCTTCAACAGCTTTAGAAAACTTTTAACTAATCAGCGATGGTTAAATAATTTATCACTGACATTAACTTATGTTGAACTCTGAGCGACTGCCTTATAAAATGTTCACGCATATTTTTAAGTCAGATTTAAATAAAACTTTTCTCCTCATCATAGTGTGACTAATATACGAGTGCTAATAATAATTCATTTATGTAAAATTGCAACAAAAACAAAATGGAATTGGTGCAAATGAAACAACTAGAAGCAAATAGGTGTAAGTGCCTAAAGTCAAATTTATGGACAAATTCAAATCGTAGGAGAAACTGAACTGATTTTAAAGCAAGAGATTGTACTAGTAACCTTAGTAAATGCAGCTACACAGCCTGATTTTGAAACACTTTTCAATGAAAGCCTACCTAGGGTTTGAACTTTGCATACATTTTATTCAAAACTTTGAAAAGTAGCGCTTACATCCCTTTGATTCTTAGTACCTCAAATATCAAATTAAAGTTTTAGCTTTTAAAGCGAAAAATTCTCTTTTGGGACGTTTCTGAAAATCCTATGTAAAATCTTCACGTACTTCTGTGCAGGGTTCCGAAAAATATCGCACAACGAATTTTAACGAAAATTAATAGTCGATCATAGTGAATATTTGATCATAAGATTATGAATAAAATTAATATTTCTGCAAAGAAAAGAAGAGCGAATATTTGACACATCGCTAACAAATATAATTCTATCTCCTTATTTAAAAAGGTAAATCCATTATGTAACCCATTAATCATAATCTTTTTTTTTCTTCAATCTATGTAATTAAAATCCAATTCTTCTCTTAAAAGTAGCTTCTTGAATTCAGAGATTCCCGAAAACTTTTTTTTTCTAACGCCGCTCGATTTTTCTGAGAAGTCGTTTAATCTCTGTAATTGTCGAAAGGAAAAAAAAAAGAGAACTTTTTTTCCAGCCAAGAACTTATCTTTTCCTTTCTGTTGTTTACTCTTTTACTAACTTTATTCACGATTTCATACTTGAAGAGGAATTACAGTCATTATCATTTCAAGAACTTTTCAAGAGCGGAGGGGGAAAAAAATTCCATTACCCATTCGTGGAAGTAATTATTGGGACGAAATCAATCAGGTTAACAACATCAAAAGCTGTTTTTTTTTTTTTTTTGCTCTTTGTATGCTGTTCCGTGATATTCAAACAAAGATTTAAGGAAGGGTTGCTCAACCCACTCGGACGGTGGCTTTAATTTATATTTCTTCAATGTTAGCTTCGTTTTCTGGGTTTCTAAATTAAGTTTGTGTAACATTTAAATACTTCGCTTTTTTCTGTTAGTCAAACTTTATATGTAAGCTAGCTTATTACCTGGCGTTGCTCGGCATTGCATTATGTTTAACTTATTTCATGCTAAAATGAAATAGGTGAGCCTTAAACTGATAATTCATTGTTAATCGTAATCTCTATTGGAAAATACTCATATTTAAATGTGCTAAATTTTATCAATTTATATGCTTAAAGGTTATCTCTATTACTCTATTCAAAATTGAAAGAAAATGGTCATTTTGAGTCAAAAAATTTGAATTTTGAGCCTTTTAGACTTTTTTAAAATTTCAAAACTCCGCCTATGTGAATTCTAGTGCATCAATGAACCTCTGTACCAAGTTTGATGAAAATCCGTGGAAAACTGGATTTGTATAAGGAACAAACATACATACATTTATTTTTTTTATAGATGTATTTTTATTTCCTTTATATTTTTACTATAGCGACTTTATAGGTTTGTTGGCCTGTTGCAATGCTTTTTGGGGATCCCTTTGCGTCTATGACAGAACTCTGCAAGGCATTTATCGCGAGTATTTTTGAATCTCCTTCGGGGTGCCTATGGTCATGGAGGCGCCTCGCAGTTGCGACAAAGTGAATCCGCCACAGGATTTAGGAGATAAATTAATGATGTTGTCGTGTGCCAGTTAGGTTGGCAATTTGGGGTGCGATGCTTCCCTTTTACAACTGTACCTTAATTTGGTGTTAAGTACACACATCCACAGTACACACATGCCATAAGGACCCGTTTATACGGTAGGCGACCTTTCGCAGCATAACGACATATTCACACAAAGAATGAACAAGGATAAGGGTGAGAAGGTACATCCATGCTCAAACCGAACATACTTCATATGAACTCTTGCATACTTACTCAAATAATTTTCTATGGGGTTTTCTGATGGAAAAATGTGTGGTACACCTAATGATGAATCTCGACGTTACGTTATTTTGTCCAATTTTGTAATTGAAGCTCAGTATCATCCGATGTCAACTATACCGTCCAAAATAGTCTGTAAATATACATTTTGAATGGCCTCTTATTTTACCGCATATGAAGCTTTTGAGAATAGTCCTGGTCGGGCACGCTCTTCATAAACTTTTGCATAAATACTCGACCTTTTTTCAGAGCTTTTCTATAGGAGAACATGCATAGTAAAAATACTAGGAGGGGATTGTGGGACAATGTGAAATAGCTAAATTATATTACATTCTTTTATTAAACAAATTGTTTTTTTCCCCTTGAAAACAGTGGTTGGAAAAACTACATATTTTTCGTAGCGAACTACAACTACAACTACTTTCTCATAAATGTAGTTAACTACAGCTACAACTACTTTTTTTTTAATGTAGCGAGCTACACTACTTTTGAAATGTAGTTGCTACTTCGCTACTTTTTAAAAATAAATAAATAACAAGAATACACCGTTTGAGGATCGACCGAAAAAATTCGAAAAGTGGTTTAGATTAAAAAATTACCTCATTCGAATATGGAATAGAAATAGGAATTGTCTTTGAATTTATTTGTTACTTTTCCTTTTTGTTCCTTTTTTTTGCTAAAATTTGTCCTTTTTAGATTTTTTTTGCAATTTTTACGAATATTCGCCACAAGAAAAACCTTGTTTTTTTCCTTCGTTCTCTTTTTTTTAAATTTTTTTTCATTTATTTATTTATTTTTTTAATTTAAAAGTAGTTTCCAGAAATCGCTACAAACTACTATTTTTTTGTATCGCGCTACTCACTACTCTACTTTTTTTTAAAAGTAGTGCGCTACACTACAAACTACTAAAAAATGTAGCTACTACAGTAGTTTCGCTACTTGTAGCGCGCTACTTCCGACCACTGCGTGAAAATTACAGTTCTTAAAAAGATAACATTGTATTTTGTGGTTGAACTTGTATTGAGTCATTGTTTTTCATTTTTTGTAGTTAATTTGTACTTTCAAATAAAAGTGATAATTTTTTACTTTAGCTCATATACTGGGTATATTGATAATCAAAACATTTTTAAATGAAATATTTTCTATTTGATTAATAATTTTTTTTAATTTGAATGAATAAACTAATAAATAAATGCACGAAGGAATTAATAAATGTATGAATAAATAAAGGAACTAATCGCTGAGTCAAATGAATTGTAGATAATTGTGAATGATGCATAAAAAGTGAATGAATGAATGTTGAAGACTTAAGTTCATGAATTCATCTGCAATAAATATTTAACCAAATAAATAAATAATTCAAGCACTTTCTCTTTGCACGTATGCATTTGACAAACTATGCTAAACATTTAGAAGAGAACATAACATAAACTAAAATTAAGTAAATAACTTCTGCACCGAACATCAGTAGGTATTAATGTATGAAATATTAATAACAAAAAAAAAATAACATTTTGCTATGGGGGGCGAAAATGATTTTAGATATTCGACAAAACAGTTATTTGAGCAGTAAGATAAAAAATGTTATGTTTTATCACATACCTTCGTCTTTTAATTTTTCGACTGAAACCAACAATGTGTTTAATAACATAACTAGAATATTACAAAGTAGGTGGCGTTGCAAACTGAATGAAATATCTTACCATTTCACTTTGCCTCACATTCTCTTATCTATGAAAAAAAAAAGAGAGTCGAGGCGCGTATTAATGTCTTTCTCTGTTATAAACCTTCTTAACTCTATAAATAATAATAATAAAAAAAAAAGAAAATATATAGGGGAATGTGGGGCAAAGTGAAATAGCGAGGCAAAGTGAAATTGCAAAATATTTTCACCGTTTACAGCGCCACCTATCTAGCAATATTTTAACTAAGTCCCTGGACAAATAGTTGATTCTTGTCAAAAAATAAATAGTTCCAAAGAACAACGCAGGTGATTTTGAAAATTTGATACCTTTATTGTAATGCTCTAGGTTTTTCAAAAATATTTCTTGTTTTTATAAAATGATAAACTTTTTGCAATTGTCAGTTTGACTATTAACTAAGATCAACAGCTGTCCAGTGCAGTTGTTATTTAGTTTATATTAGCCATATATTGATTTTAAATGTTCAGTGCAATTTATCAAGTGCATGCGGGATAAAGTGAATGGGCCAAAGTGAAATAGTTCATTTCGTTAGCTTATGCATTCATTTACTAAAGCGCTTATGTATTTCTTCATTGAATGACTTATTCACATTTTTTACTTATTAATTCAGTTATTTATTCATTCATTCGCTTTTTTCTCATTTATTCTCTATTTTATTCACACATTTTTTTCACATTAATAATTCATTCATTTGTTTATTTACTTTTTCATTCATATATCATGCATTCGTTTATGTACCCATTCATTTGATGGAAATTACTGTAACTCATCGAATAGAAAATGCTTCATTGCAAAAATATTTTATTTTTCACTTTGTCTCATGATTTTTTGAGGTGAAAAAATTTCCACTTTTTCTTTTTTCCATTACAAAATACATTGTTCCTTCTTTATGTACATTCATTTTTAGAACAAATTTCCAATTTGTTTATTTTGAAACAAGTATGTTATCCCAATTATCCCACTTTGCCCCACATTCTCCATATTTAATTTAATCAAATATTCAAAAGTGCATCTTTTCCTCCATGTCCCATATTTATTCTTAAAGTTATGGATGGCGTACAAATTGACAGAGATTCGATTTCTTCCTATCTAAAGCATGCCAGCGTGGTTTGTAATACAGAAACATTGCTCATGCTGCAAGGGAATTCTTGTATGTTTCCGATCCCCATCATTTATCATGAGTCCCATCGCTGACTGCGAATACAGAAGTACAAACCCAAGTAACCAACCACTCTGCTTTTTCAAAGATATCTTTTTACTCTGCCTTTTTTTCCGCTCTTTTTTTTTCTTTTTATCCCCCCCCCCTCCAATACTACGATTCACTTTCTCCTCCTCATAATATTCTTTGCCTTCTTGTTTCTTTATTATTTTTTCTTTTTCCTTTTTACCGTGATCGTGATTGAAAACTCCTTTTTGAAGTCTGGTAACGACGTGGATAAGTAACATGCAATGCTATTTTGCTTGTTTTTTTTTCCTTGTATAAGGTAAAACATGTTTTATTTATTTTTTCTTTTTCTTCTTTTTCTGCGCATTGTTCGGAAACGGGGTGGTGATTTATGGATACTGAGTGAAGTTCCATTAACTATTTATAGCAGAAATTTTAATTTTTCATTCGGTAATTGTAATTCGTTGCAGAAATGAATTTTTATGCAAAATATAATAATTCCTTTATTTAATGCCAATTGAATTCTGTTTGATTTCACATATTAGTTTCTGTCAAAGAATTACAAACAAATAAAAAATTTAAGAGGCAGTTTTCGTTAGTCAGGCAGGTTAGATACATACCATTTTTGATTTCGCTCAAAACTTTGCAGCTGTTTTTTCGAATGATTTTAGAAAACGTGTATTTTTTCTTTTTCCCCAAAAAAATTTCTGGGGACCTGTTAAAATTCCGAAAGTTGGTCAAGACTTAGTATTTTTCTGAAATCGACCTTTTAAACAATTCGATTATCTCAGCTCTTTGAGAATCAACCAAAGTATTTTTTGCGATTAAATCATCACATTTAGTGTCCAAATCGAACTATATTTTAAATTTTATAGCTGACCATCCCACACTTCAATGTCCCCTGTACCTACCACAACTCGTGGTTTAACCGGGATAGGGCCCTGAAGAGCACTTTGTTCTTCTGATCAACAGCTCCCTTTGCCAGGAAATCCTGCCTTGGTATAACCCAGAAACTTCCCCAGGTAGCACAAATAACCTTTAAACGTTTTTAAGCGGTTGTTACAACGTTAATAACCATTTTACAACCTTTAAAAAACGAAGTGTGCTACTTGGGTCGCCACCAGAAAATTCTGGCTTGCTATACCCCCAACCCCTTAAAAATTCTAGCTGTGCTAGTTAGTGTGTTAAAGAAATATTGTCCGTTCATGTGCCAGTAGTAATTGATAATTTGACTAAGAGCTCCCGTAAATCTTTCGCAAATAGCATTTAATGGGAGTAATTGAATTTAAAATGAATCGCTACGTGATAGCCATCTGCACGATGTATGCAAATTACGTGTTCAACTTCGTGGTTGAAGGTAGTTATAATGAATGCATAACAATAGTTATAAATTTTATATTTGTACTGTGTAAAAAAGGGAAACTGACCATGTCTGTGCTTTATTTGCCAAATTTAGTTTTATATGAATTATATTTCCCTTTTAAATGCCGCGGAATCAAACTTCGATGAGACATTAATTGTTAAAGATATTTGTCATGGCATTGGTGAATCTTGTTCAAGAAATGTCTTTGTAGAGTTGTTGATATCATCTGACAGGATAACAGACCAGGTAATTATTTGTTTCCTTTGGCAAAAGTAAATCAGAAATGTTTTTGATGCTGGGTATATATGTGTTAGTATTGGCAATGAATAAACATATTTTTGGTATTATTTTCAATTATATTTAAAAAGTATGCAGGTTTTCTCTTTGGTATGGTGTTAATGAACAATGGCACTCTCATGTCTTGTCTTTTCTATGAAAAGTAAACTATTTCTCCAGTCATTGTCAAATTCTATGGTACATGGCAGCCTTTGTTGGCACCGTGTCTTTATATTTCATGATAGCTCTCATCAAAAGCGTAAACGGTGGATCTTAAAAGCATGGAATTCAATGGAACAGGGATTGAAGGGTCAAATTACGCGTAGACCGTGAAAATGAATCGAACGAACAGAGTTTTAAAAGTCATTGTTCAGTATTTTCAGATTAACATATTCCAAGACAAAGTTACAGACTATAAAACATACATAGTTTGATAAACTATATTTGCTATAGAGTACAAATGCAATAAAGGAACCTCAAACCTTAAAAGTTTGGCGTTTTGCATAAGAAAATATATTACTGAACAAAAAAAAAAAAAAAAAATCAAAAATGTTCTACTTTGTGAAACTTTGCGAAAAGTCTTGAAGTTCTAATTATTTAAATTAAATTTAAAAATCCCTTCCTCTCAATATAATTTAAAATAAGTTTCTTCAGAAAACTCCTTTTTTTGGAAAACTGTCTCTTTGTAACAAGAAAAAAACTACCGAGTGCTGTTTGTGAAGTTTGGGAAAAAGTATTTTTCTCATCAAAAAAAAAAAAAAATTATATATATATATAAATCATAGTGCTGATCACATTTTTTGGAGAGCTAACTGAAAAGATTTGCCTAACGGAAGATGACGAGCGTCAAAAAATAAGGAAATAAATTAATAAAATAGAAATAAAAATAATGAATGTGTCAAAAATACAACTGAATTTTGTTACTTTTAATGGCAAAGGGGCATCTAGAATCTATGTACAGTTGTCGTAATGTACTACATTTAAAATTGCTATAGTGTGTCGAATAACATGATGTGTCAGACTAACGCTAGGAAAGTTTTTAGAATTCTACTGCAGAAATAGTAGTATTCTAAAAAATGAATCTTAAAACATAATCTTTGCAAGAAATAATTAAGCTCAGAAATATAGTTAATTTTTTAGCGCTTACTAATGGTATTGTTGCATTAAAAATTTATATTGCACCCTATCGTAAGAAGATGCCTAACAGGAAAGTAATTTGAGTCAAAAATGTCATCTAAAACAATTTGTGTCAAAACTTACTGTAATAAACTCATAATATCCCGCAAAACGCCCGATGGTTAGTCCGATTATTATCCCTTACTAGCACTAGTTAGGAGACGGCTACTCATTTTTCAATATCAAGTTTACTTCCACGAAAACACCATCAATATTCAGTGCTATTGGATGCGCGTCATTTGGTGAAGGAAACTTTACCAAAGTGAAAAAAAACCGGAGCCCCAAGTTCAACTGGAATCCGTCAAAGCCGCCAACAGTTATTGCTCGAACCACAAGGAAACAGATACCATAATGACAGCGATTATCGGATGGCACAGGCGGACCATCACTCACTGGGGCCGCCCCGTGCCCGGAGCGCCCCACGAAAAGGAGGGCATTGACCATGGGGCTATCAAAAAGCGGCCGCCCCATTCTCCTCTTTCGCGGTCTGAGGACGTCATCTTCTGAAAGTCTCCGCTGTGCCTCCTCCGATAACAGGAGTTGGAGTATTAAAGGGGAAAAGTTCGGATGATGCCACTTTCTATCTTTGTCATTTTCTACCGCGGAACATGTACTCCAGAATTTAAACCCTTTGACTGCTCATTTTTTTAATGAATAAGTCCCTTAAAATATGCAGTTTCCGTATGTATTCGTATGAAAAATATAAAATACTAGCTTATTACCCGGGGTTGCCCGGGTGCTTATTAATGCAACATATCTAATTTTTATTGTTTTCGACTTATTCCATGCTAAAATGAAGTAGGCAAACCTTAAATTGATAATTTATTGTTAATCGTAATCTTTGTTGGAAAATACTGATATTTAAATGTGTTAAATTTTATCAATTTGTATGCTTATCTCTATTACTCTATTTAAAATTGAAAGAAAATGGCCATTTTGAGACAAAATTTAAATTTCGAGCTTTTTGGATTTTTTTAAAATTTCAAAACCCCGCCTATATGAATTCTAAAACATCAAGGACCCCCTGCGCCAAGTTTGATTAAAATCCGACGAAAACTGGATTTGTATAAGGAACAAACATACAAACATATATACATACATACATACATACATTAAATATATATAGATAGATAGATAGATAGATAGATAGATATGTACAAAATTTACTCAAATTACATAAGAAATTATGCTTAGCAGAATATAATAATGCAGTATAATAATGAAAGAAAATTATAGATAAGTAGCAAGAGGGAAAGAATCTTTTGAAACAAAAAGTGTTTGTCCTTATTTCTCTTTTACCGAGATAAAACGTCTTTAAATCCAACAAAATTTTAAGAAAAGCTCCAAATTTCAAGACTTTGCACAAAAACCAATCTTGGCTACAGGAACAGTCCAGTCATGTCTCCAGAAGTAGAGGGCTTAGCATTGTTATTAACAGTAAAAATCAACAGGAAAACTTCGTTTCCTTCTGTAGTCCGCATAAAAGCACCCAATTTTGACATCCAGTTTTCGCACCAGGGGGAGGAACCTAGGTTCTATTCGAAGCGAAACTGCACTAGGAATTTAATTTTTCCAAGAGACACTCCATGCCAAATGAGTACTCGAGGGATCTTTTACATGTCGCATACGACATGGATGCTGTCAATTTTTTGCATCTTAAGAATCCACCGATTAGAGCCAGGTTTGATCCTGCAAACATACATGAAAAATCGAAATGAAATGCTTATGCCCAAGCACTACACAGCACTAATATCGCAAGAAATGAATGTCACTGAAATCATAGAATAACCTATACTTCCCTTATACACATTTACAAACGTATCCGTCTCTCTCTTTATTATTATCTTCCTTTTCAATTTAATTGAAAGCGACACACATAATAGTTACAAAATAAACTTCCATAAAATTCACTTACAGAAGCAGTGGAAAAAAAGTCGTCTGAGAAATATTGTGGTACAGATTAAATGAAAGTGTCAGGATCAGTTTCCAAATGTTAAGAAAGCTACGGAAAGTGCTGTGACAACAACGGAAATAGGTGTGAAAAAATCAGAAAAGACGTAAACGGAAGCAAAAAAGTAATCCATTTGAGCCCGGAGCTATTTGTTTTCGAGGATAAAAATGCCAGTGTGAGGGAGAACTAAAAAATCACGCCAACAACTGGGGGTATGACATTTTTAGGTCTCGCCCTTTTATTTTTGTAAAAGAAAGTTGAGAATAGTAACTTATGAAAAAGTATTGAAAAAATATATACAGTAGTGTGGCAATTAATTGATAAATGCTTTTTTTATTCGTTTTATCACACGAAAGCCTACGAATAAGCACTCAAAATCAACTTAGAGTTTAAACGGCAGTTTATATCAAACTAATAGATATTTGTACGCATCTGGTAAGTCGCAGGTATGTGAATTCTTTCACCAAGTCCGGAAACTCACCGGACCTAAATCCGATTGAAAATTTGCGGGCTATCGTTAAAAAACATCTTCATAAATTTGACAGTTCAACGATGGAAAAGCTAATTCTATCTGTTTTTGACATCTGGTACAAATACTCTGAAATCAAAACTATATGTGCCAATCTAGTACGGCCATGTAAAACGTGTCTGTGATGCTATTAAGTCTCTAGGAGGTCATATCAGTTATTAGTTTAAAATTTATTCATGGAAAATTTGAATAAAACTGATTTTTTGGAAAAAAAAATGCTTTTCTCAATTAATTGCCACAGTACTGTATATCGCATGAGGTAAAATCGCAGGAATAATACGATTTCATTACTAATACTGCTGTATTAAATCCTCATTGATGTAATAAACAAATTATTTGAATAAATGTTATTGATGACAATAGTGGTGATCTTTCCTGAAATGGAGTGTATGGCTTTTTGGGAGTTCAAAGGGAATGTTACCTATAAAGGGCTCGGCTCATAATAGAACTTACTTGTTTATGGACATACTATAGTCTGATTTTTTTTAAATAGACGCATCAAGGTCACAAATTTTTCTTCGTCTCCATGGAAACTAGGTTTTTGAATTAGGTTTTCATGAAGATGACGCAAAATATAATAATCTTGATACGCACATTTTAAAGTAACATACTAATGGACACAATATGGCTTTAAAACGGAAGGTTAAAACAAAGAGGGGTCCGGGGGGACCAGCTCTCTGCCCCTGTACTTTTTTGCTCTAATGTAATAAATAATTCCTTGACTAATTGAGGTTTGTTATTGCTCCCTCCCCCCTCTTTTTTTTTACAGAAAACTCTCCTTTACTGTTTTTTGTTATCTAGATATTTAAAATGCGTAGGAGAGAGTTAGGAGGAAAGGAATACAGAGGGGGAGGGAGAGAGGAACAGGATTTAAGCTGAAAACAAAATGTGAAAAATTACTTCTAGCTTATCTTGCAGATGTAGTTGATTAGAAGCAAGCAGGAGTTTAAAGCTACTACATCAATCAGACTACCTAGATGTAATTTTTCACATTTTATTTCGGCCCTCCGACCCCACCCTTTTGGTCACTCTCTCTCTCTTCTCATCTTCTCAACTCTCTTATGTGTGGCAAGAAAAGGGCCTTTATTTATTTTCCTCCGTTAGTAGCTATCTGTCTGTATATTTAATTATTTAACTAAAATTTTCATTACTCTTGTGAATCAATTTTACTTCAGAATTAGGTCATTGCTACTATTATTAATGAATTAATGAAGCTTTTGTTACACTCCTTCCCCCCTTTGAGGAACAAAGATTTTCATATCTTTTAGAGGTTAAAAATCATCATATTTGTTTCAGAAATAAAATTTCGTGAAAATTTCGATTTTCACTTTCAATGTTTCGAATTTTTCATTACATTTTCAGCAAACAAACTTTGTTATTGCCAATTTTTAACAAACTAACCTAGTCATTGATTCTTTATTAGTTCAAAAATTTTTGACGCATTTCACAGAGTTTTTGTTGCCCTATTATTTCTTAAAAAGTAAAATCTGTCACAGCGTTTAGCACTTTTGGTCATAACGCAGTTCATCAACTAAATTTCTTCATTTCCCTGTAAAACTTTCTGTGAAAATGAAGCACAGCTTTTAAAAATTTTGATATCATAAAATTTATTCTAAAGTTTTATTAATAACTGAAATTTCGAGGCAATTTTTGCAAAAAAGTATGTGGAATAATATTTCTAACACAAGAAAAGTCGCTCAGTTTAACGTAGTTTAATAGCCACGAATTAATATTAAAATTAGGTAACAAAAGGTGTTTATACAATGACAGCAATTTTTAAGGATAAGATCAGAGAGCGAGTTATTTTGAATGCATCAATGCTTTAGCAGTTCAGAATTATTCGTAGATGTATTGTAAATTTTAAAATAGTGAAAAACAAAACAACTTGAATAGAAAAACATTCTTTTCTCCCAATTTTCAAAGAAGTAAAAATAACGCATCCTTTCGTTAGAAAACAAATCTACAATTTTTTTCTTCTTTTCGTAAAAGAAAAGGAAAATAATAATTCCGAAAAAGATTTGCTTTATGCTTAATTTTTATCGCTATTTTTGCAGAAGTTATCCATTTTTAGAATCGAGCTTTTTTGTTGAAATCGTATATAACATTACAGACATCAAAAGAAAAAGTAAGAGAAGTTTCTTCTTCCGAGTCAATGGGGGAAAAACATTTCAGATTTTTTTTTTCTCCCAGTTCTCGTCTGTTAATAAAAATAACTAAACTGCGAGTTCACAGCCAGCAGAGTAATTCTTGCTTATTTTCTCAGGAGCATTTTGAGCATAATACTAGGCACTTTCTCTTGATTTAAACTTGACTTAATGCCTTGTTCCGTACATTTTTGACAACGTTATGCAAACATTTCTATTTTCACAGAAGTACGTGACGCAACAAGTTCTTTAAAAAAGAAAACACCAAGTTTATTTATATATTGAAGCTGAACTTAAGGTCTAGCTTTCATTATAAGTTTGAGACCATACTAATACTAAAAATATTTCGACTTGTTTTAATACTTTGATACTGAAAATTAAAACAATAGTCTAAGATTTTTTTTTTGGAAGAATCTTTTTCTTTTCTTTTCTGTTTTTTTTTTTTTTTTTTTTTTCAAATTTAAATGTTTGCAAAAGTGCAAAAAATTCTGATATTTTCTTTTCCTTCATGGAAAAAAAAGTTTCTGAAAAACTTGTTAATTAGTTTCTAAGAATTTGGAGCTTCATTTCTGAAAAAAAAAAAAAGGAATCTGCAAGATTAAGCAAATGTATTTTCGATGTTGAATTTTGGCTAACGGCGTGACGAAAAAAAAAAGAAAAAGTCTGTGTCGTTTCGTGACAATTCCGCTCTGATTTTGTAAAGTAGTAAGTTGTTTTTTCCTTCAATTTCTGTTCTTATTAATTTTGGTCATAGCCTACTCATCTTATTAATTCATCAGTTCGCTCCTGGTTAGTGAGTGATTGCTACAATGAAATCATTTTTAAATTTAATCCACTCATAGTTTTCAACTCTTTAAGCATTCGTCTGCAAAAGTCTGTAAGTACTCCAGCCAATCCTGGTAAATAAAAATTTGTTATATTAATTCATTTGGTGATAATATGATTCTACAATAATGTCGATATCATTTGACACTGTTCGAATTGTTATGGTATTTTGTTTTCACATAGATTCACGCGCTTCATAACATTATAGTATGGTTGCACATTCGGTGCAATTTATTTTCACAACGGGGGCAAAATAATTTAAGAACCGAGTAAGTGAAGTAAGAAATATAGTTAGGCCTTTAACGCACATGAAGCATCAGAAGCAATGGGTTAAAAGCAACACACGTTATTTCCAAAATTAAACATTTGCATATAACTTGTACACATGATAGAAAAATACCTTCTCTGTTCTGTTTCAAGACAATACTAGTAGTCCTGGTAGGTAATGCTGCACAGCAGGATTTAGAAAAACTTGGCAATGAAAGACGGTTTTGAACTTTACAAAAATTTAAAAAAAACTTAAAAGTCCACTTTTTATTAAGTTGCTTCTCATTGCCTCAGATAAACTTGGCTTTCAAAAAAAATAAAAATCCACGTGTGTTTATTCTTAAAAGTACCTTTAATAGCCAGAAAGTCATTTGTTGTGAGAATCAAGCATTTAAAAACATTTCTTACTAACCGTACCCATATAGAGACGTAACAGCTGGTAAAATATTTCTGGTAGTCCACCTGAATCATTGTCAATAAAGTTAGAAACAAAATGCACATAGTCAACTGGGCTTATAAGCTAGTCTTAACTGATTGTCATTTTCAGGATGTCCCCTAAAATGTCCCTAAATTTGTCCCCTAAGAGTTCTGAGCCGATATTTGTCTTAACGCATGCGCTTTGCCAAGCATACCCCAATCATTTCAACTCTTGGTGGAACTTTACGCAGGCTGCATAAAACTTTCCTCCAACAATTAGTTATCTTAAAATTAGAACAGCTCGCTCCAGAAGTTGTGTAACATTACAACCATCAACAATGGTACCCTTTCTCAATTTTTATAGTGTTTTTTTGTTGTTAAAAATTTGTTTTAATACACCAAGAAAATGAATTTTGATTTTATTACCGCTCTTCTATAATCGTTACAACTTGACAGGTTGAGGTCTTTGCTTAGTTGCAGGAATACGAATCAGGGTTGCTGTATTCCAGAACGATATAGAATATATTTAAGCTCTTTATAATACTTTATTCTCTTAATCTATCCAGCACTTTAGAATGGCATAATTTTATTCCTACTTCATTTACGATATTTTTGAGTTCAAAACTATTCCTACTGCAGTTTAAAAATCTAAACTATTTACAATCACAAATGAACACGTCTTCCACGATGTGTCATGTTCTTCCAAACATCAGACGCCGTTTTTTCATTGATACACTAACCTCTCCCTGTTTAAAACTTCTTGCAATCCTTCTTCCTTACTATTCTCTCGTCTCTTAAACCGTGCAATTAACTCCAGAACAAGCTTCTCCTTGTCAAGATTAATTAAACATGGATAAAAACTTTGCAACACCGATTGAATGGAAATTAACATATCTCCACAAAACTGAATGGCTATAAGTCAGTGGAAAAGGGACTGCTGGATCGTTTGACAAAGACGAATTACTCTGGGGTGGGTCGCAATCGATTTCTCCCGGAGGAATTGATTATCGATACTCCGTTCGATTCAAAGATGCTTGAAAGTCATCCCGGCAATGTGGTCCCGTCGAATGTTTGCTTGTGTTGGAGGGAGTGAATAACAATGTAGAAAATTTCTGCCTTATACTTTCCGAAACTGAAGAATCCAATATTTGCTATTGCATGAAAACTGTTGTTGGCATTTCGTTGCTGCAGTAAAAGCTCTCCCTTTTTTAGGCAATAACTTTGTTTTTGAAAGTATAAAGAAAGATCAAGTGGAAAGTATTTCTGTGGTTTAAGATCTTCAAAATAAAGAGTTTATTTATTTTTTAGTAGTTGCTATTGTCTTGTACCAACTTGGTTGGCCATTTGTGGTGTGATGCTTCACTTTTCCAATTATACTTTCTTTGGTGTGAAGTCCGATTTCCACAGTATACGCGATGCCACAGAAACCCGTTTATAGGTTAAGTACCAATGCACAGCACAGCACAACACACTCACTCAAGGAAAGGATGAGAATAGGAGACAGAAAGTACTTCCATGCCCAAGCAAGGATTCGAACCCAGAACCTCCTCATCAGGTCAGACTTCTAGACAAGACCACTAGACAAGGTGTCTGGCAGTGGAAAGTTTTTCTGCGGTGTAATGTCAATAAAATGCAGCGTTTACTTTTTAGTTTGCTTAACAACTTATAACTTGTTGCAAAAGCGCATGCATGCTTAGTACCAGTTAACGCTTTAAAACATGAAGTATATAGTTGTGAAACAAGTTTCGTATCATGGAAGATCTCAAAGTGCTAGAAGGTGACTGCCCAACATTGTAACATTTTCGGAAGCGGTAAAAAATCTGCAGTAAGCTATCGCTCATTTGTCAAGGCATAGACAGAACGACAAGCAGGATACCAACAGCGTAGTCATCGCATAGTGCAGTTTTGTCTTTGTTATGGACTCATGAGTCGGGAATAATAATCGATAACGAAGATGGAGGCAAATGTACTCTCATTGAAGTAGATATTTACTTTATTTCACTTTATTTTGCGAGTAGAACCGCTCCATTGTTTACAGATACTTGCTGGTTTTAGAAAAAAAAACCCTTTGCCTCCAACTCGGTTACTGACTATTCCTAACTGATAAGTTCATAACAAGTTCGAAACTGCAGTTTCAGGATGTCATGACCAGCTGTTGGTATTTTGCTTGCACGAAAAATCGATTCAAAAAAATATATTTTTTTAAATTTTGTCTTGATATTTAAGAACGTGTAAGAATTTGCCTGTATGAAATCTATTTCAATGACGTTTCTCTTAAATATTACGTTATCTTAAATTGTTATGTTTTGTAAGTTCTATGGAAAATAGTTCAGTAGATTTTGTGTATATTAATGGCAGTAATGTATCAATACGGTCCATTAGAGACTCGAAACTGTAACTATTTTCCAAAACTTGATTAGTTTACTGTTCTACCCCCAAATATTTAGATGATTAATGGCTTTGAGTTTTCTATAAAAATTTCATCTTAAGAAAAAAGAAAGAACCTTATGAATTCAGACACTGAAGATGTGCTCAGAACATTTGTAATATTTTCAAAAAAAAAAAAAAAAAAAAGCCTTTTTTTTCTTTGTTAATTTTTTGATTCTGAAGTCTCAAAAGCGTGAGAAAAAAAGATATTCCGTTGATAACTTGCGAAACAAAATAAATTATTCACTAAAGGGACGCATGTGCCCAGCCTCCTTAAAGGGTTAAAAAAGATAATGTGTTTGTTTTTGAACACTGAAATAAAGTAAGCCCACAAACACGGCGAAGTAATAAATTTTCTGTAGGGTGTTTATTATTATTACTATCATTATTACTACTATATTTTTAATCATTAAAATTAATATACTGTCCATCCGTGAAAGCCGGCCTAGCACTCGTGAACCATTCCACTTAAAAAAGGGGTGATGGGTTATGAGTGGCAACTTTTGGAAGTTTTCAATTTAAAACTTGCATTTGATATCCTTTTGACATATTCAACAAAACTATGTATTTGAAATTACCATCGTTCTACGTTGTTCGATACGTTTCGATACGTTCTTATTATTCTTCCCCTTTTTGTTATCTAACCTAACACCCCTATTTTGGTAAGATCTGAGAAGACCTGACGCATGCGTAAATAAACGGAAGGTTTTACTCAAAGAAAATCAGACAGTAAATAGGATTATTGCATCGTAACGTGTTTGTTTCGGATTAGATGATCAATTTACAAGTCCCCCCCCCATCCTCCGCTATTGGGTAAAACGCTTCCGTATCCCTGCGCCCCTATAAAGACGATAAATGCCTGCAACTCGACCACCCGCGAGACCATAAAATTCTCGTTACGAGCCCGGAATATGGTCCATTAAAATACCGCCGGAAAATCACGCGCTCGTTTATTATGAAATGCAATATTCGTCTAAAATGCTGTTCTTTTTATTAAGTACGGAAATAAAGAGTGTTTTTAATTTAGGAAGCACTCTCATCGCGATTAAGTAATAAATTTTCTGCAGGGTGTTTATTATTATTATTACTATTATTATAATTGTAATCATTATAATTAACATACTGTCCGTCCGAGAATCGTGAACCATTCCACTTTAAAAAGGGGCGATGGGTTGTGAGTATGAACTTTACGAAGTTTTCAATCTGAAACTTGCATTTTTGCTATCCTTTTGACACATTCAACTAAACTATGTATTTGAAATTGGCATTGTACTGCGTTGTAGGATACGACTTAAAATGCTTCTTATTATTCTTCCCTTTATTGTTATCCTACCTATCACTTCTATTTTAGTAAGATCAGAGAAGACCTGACGCATGCGTAAATGCGCGGAAGGCTTTACCTAAGAAAATCAAACAGTATATATTATTTCTCTAGCTTGTTTCTGTTACCATGGCAGATCTTCCTTATTTCTTTATCAAATTCCGTGATTTACTCCTCACTTTAAGCAAATTGTTCCAGCCACAGACGAAAAATAGACCCGCGGTCTAAAAATTGTCCCCCCCCCCCTCCCCGTCAAAACACCGTTTTTTTTTTTTAAATGCCACCTTACTTTAAGAAATAGCTTCCGAAAATTAAGACACTTTGGTGCGGTTGGTAGAGCGTCGTGATTAAAATGGGAAGGGTATGAATTCGGATCTGGGTTGAAAATTTTGGACTTCAATTGCGAAACATTTCTGGGGAATCCCAAAACTTCTTCCCCAACTTCATTAAAACTCGCATAAAATTGCATTTTGCACAAGGGAGGGACGCCCCTATCGCCCCTTCCTTGTATCCACCCCAGTATTATTTCTCAAATATTTTCTTCTCTTTTTTTAGGAATTAGAGAGGGGGTACAACTTAATTTTAGTAATACTTGCTGTTGTTTCAAAAATTACTTTATAAAACGGGTTTTGCGCTCCTTCAATCAAATTCGAATGCTTGGCACAGATCAGGTAGTTATTATATTTGTCATTATTATTACATTTTTATTATTATTTTGAATTAAAACTATAATTTGCATTAAATCAAAATATAAATAACATAATGGTGATTTAATGTTTGTTTATTTTTTGATTGAGAAAGAAACCTGCTCGCAGTAGGAAAAATCTGTTGCAGTTGCAAAACTAAGATAAAGCAGGACAAGAATACACGTAAAAGTAACAATTTAAGGAAACTAAAAAATAAAAAGTAAAGTTAAAATTGAAAAAATACATTTTATAATGCCTAAATGATAGCTATATATGTTGAAAACTTTCTGGAACTTAAAAAACGCAAAATTTTTCAACGTAATAAAAACGTAATGAAATAATTTTATAATAACTGATTTTGTCTAAATACAGTGTTGAAATTGCCCATTCATTTTTTTTTTTTTTTTACTTTCTCTTAGTTGATAGTTTTGTGCATAGCTTAATTGGATTAAATCTCAAAAGAAAACTTTGTCAAGAAATTGTTAGTTACGTACATACTTTTTAATAAACGACATAAAAAATTTGATTTAAAAAAATTATTAATTTTTTCTTTAATTGTTTCCAAATTTTACATACGATCTTGTAATATGATACAATTAGCTGCTTCGATACCATAAGCTATTCATTCTGTGTAATACACTCAGGCACATTGAAAATAGCTACCCAAAAAGAAATCGTCGGATTGAAATGAAATTTACTACACATAATGATACAGATGAGAGACTCACTTGATCTCAAAATCAAGACAATTAAACTACACTGAAGTGACAAAAGTCATGGGATAGCAATATGCAAATTTTCAGATGGCAGTAGCATCGCATAGAACAGGTATAAATGCGCAGTGCTTTTACAGAACTTTCATTTCTGTTCAAGTTATTCATGTGAAGAGGTTTTAACGTGATGATGACCGCACGACGTGAATTAACAGACTTTGAACGCGGAATGTTAGTTGGAGCTAGACGCATGGGTCATGCCATTTCGGAAATCGTTAGAGAATTCAACATTCCCAGATCCACTGTGTCAAGAGTGTGCCGAGAGTATGAAATTTCAGGCATAACATCCCACCATGGACAGCGCAGTGGTCGACCGCCTGCACTTAAAGATCGAGACCGGCGACGTCTGCAAAGAGTCGTAAATTCTAACAGACAAGCAACACTGCGTCAAATCACCGTAGAAATCAATGTGGGACGTACAATGGACGTGTCTGCTAGAACTGTGCGGAGAAATTTGGATTTCTTGGGCTATTCCAGCAGAAGACCGACTCGAGTGCCTTTACTGACAGAACGACATCGCTTGCAGCGACTCTCGTGGGCACGTGAGCATATCGGTTGGTCCCTAGATGAATGGAAAACCGTGGCCTGGTCCGATGAGTCACGATTTCAGCTGGTAAGAGCCGATGGTAGGGTTCGAGTGTGGCGCAGACCCCACGAAGCCATGGACCCAAACTGTCAGCAAGGCACTGTTCAAGCTGGTGGTGGCTCCGTAATGGTGTGGGCTGTTTTTTCATGGCATGGACTTGGTCCTCTAGTGCGACTGGACCGAACATTGACTGGAAATGCTTATGTGCAGCTACTTGGAGATCACTTGCAGCCATTCATGGACTTCATGTACCCAAACAACGATGGGATTTTTATGGATGACAATGCGCCATGTCACCGGGCCACAACTGTTCGCAATTGGTTTGAAGAAAATTCTGGACAATTCCAACGAATGATTTGGCCACCTAGATCGCCCGACATGAATCCCATTGAGCATTTATGGGACACCATCGAGAGGTCTGTTCGTGCCCAAAATCCTGCCCCATCAACGCTTTCACAATTATGGACGTCTATCGAGACAGCATGGCTCAATATTCCTGCAGAAGACTTCCAACGACTTGTTGAGTCCATGCCACGTCGAGTTGTTGCACTTCGCCGGGCAAAAGGAGGGCCGACACGATATTAAGAGGTATCCCATGACTTTTGTCACTTCAGTGTAATACAGGGTGAGCAACGACACAAATACAGGGAATCTGTTCCATGTCGAAACTTGGCAAATAAGTACAGCGTAATGTGATATGCAAATGATCCAAGTTTTTGCCATGCTCATACACGCCGAAATGGTGCTTAAATCAGGAAGGGGGTTCTTAACCGGCCAACGTTACGTTGATGATATTCTTCGACCCCATGTAGGACCTTTCCTAAATGGTCTCCTAGGGGCAATTTTCCAGCAAGATAATGCTCGTCCGCATACAGCAAGAGTTGCTCAAGACTTCCTACGTCATTTTCAGACTCTTCCATGGCCGGCCCGCTCCCCCGACTTATCCCCTATAGAGCATGTGTGGGATCAGCTAAAACGTCAGATGCCATCGTGTCACTCTGTGCGTGATTTGGAGTTGGCTGTTACAAATTTGTGGGCCCATCTGCCTCAGGACAACATCAGGCATCTAATCAACTCAATGCCGGACCGTGTGGCGGTATGTATTGCAGCTAGAGGTGGTCCAACGCGCTATTGAAGTTGCTCCGTATTTGTGTCCATGCACACCCTGTATTCGTTCAATTGTCTTGATTTTGAGATCAAGTGAATCTCTCATCTGTGTCATTATGTGTACTAAATTTCATTTCAATCCGATGCTTTCTTCTTGGGTCACTATTTTCAATGTGCCTGAGTGTACGTTTTATTTTATTTTTATTTTATTGAAACATTTAGCGTGTACTAAAACTTTTGTGTGACACTATATTAAACATTTTTTTTTGAACAAATGTAAAAAGTATTTCAGCTTATTACAGTGTTATCATTCGATTAAAAAACTTACGGAAGAATAGAGCTTCGCTGTTTAGTTAGACATCGTTGAACCGCATCTTAATACACCTTCATCCAGCCATCGACGAATTGTTTCAGATCATAGAAGAACGCCAGGAGGCAACAAGTTAAGAAAGAAAAAGTCCGTCTTCGCATTGATCACACCACGTTCACCCATAAATATCTCTTAATACCATACAGGGGTGCCCACAGGGGGGGATTATGACGCAAGTTGCGCCATCAAAATATTGGGGTGGGGGGGATTTTTAGAACTAATTTATATATTTATTTATTTAAATTATTCATTGATTTATTTTTTTAGTTTAAATTATTTACTGATTTTTTTAAATAAAAATTATTCATTCATTTATTTTTTAAATAAAATTATTCTTTTTATTTCTTTATTATAATTTTTTATTAATTTATTTCCTGTGTGTGTGCTTGGAATGTCTGGAAGAGAACAAAAGCGATTATATTCCGCGCATAATTAGCACTTTTAAAAATTAATAAAAAAATAATAGTTATAATTAAAAAAAATAAATAATATTTAAAAAATAAATGAATATTTAAAAAAATAAATAAATATTTTTAAAAAATAAATATTTAAATAAATAAATAAATAAATAATGTTAAAAAAATAAATTTAATAAAAAAGAGGGCTAAAAATGAAAAATAAAAACCTCAAGAGGGTTGTGAAAAATTTAGGGGGGAATTTGCGGCATTGAGCTGGGGGGTGGGTGGCACCCCTGATACCATAAATATCGCCGTGAACCAGCTAACAACTGTAATGTTACACAGACAGTGCTCCATATTCAAAGTATCTGCCCAAATTTCAATCACATCCGTTTTAAATTTTTTAATCATTTTCATCCATCATCAAAAGAGTTGCAATCAGACCCATCTCATCAAAATGTGATCCTCTTCCTTTTGGAAGTTGGTTTCTAATTATTAATTTAGTGTATGTTTCGTGTCTGTCTTTATTTTGTCATTTGTGTGTTTCTGCTCTTATTACATTTTCACAAAATTATTCTACAAGTGATTGCTACAACCATGTTTTAACACTTCGTTTACTTGATTATTTCGACTTTATATTTTAAAATGTATTTTTGTGGCCAGTTTCCGTTTTTTTTAATTAAATTAAAACCAAAAAGTTTTGAATAAACAATCGTATGGCACAGTATAAGCCCATAAGGTCTCTTGCGCCACTATACTAAAATCAACCAACCAATTTAACACACCACACACCTTCAAAATCTTCAAACACCAGAAATCGGCGAAACACGCGGCATTCTTTGTTAGGTAAACTCACAACTTAAAAAGAAAATACTCTCACATAAATCGGGCACAAAGTAACGAAAATATAATTTAAAAATGTAAATTAAACGAGAAAATAATTCAATGAAAATCACAAATGCATCATCACTGAATATGTTTTTTTTTTTAAATGCTTTAAAAAGAATATCCATGATTGGAAAAATATTGGTTATTGATGGCAACACTGGTTGAGCTAGGAGAGAAAATCGACTGAACAAAAAGAAGAAAAAAAAATGAGCACGATATTTGTGGTGCAGGGGTTTAATGAGGTATTGATTGTTCGGGTAGTTTTTCTTTTGCATTTAACCTTTTGTATCTTTTCGAATTACTTGTGGATTTTTTTCTGATACTTTATTTTTCTCCAAACCAGAAGGGGTGCGTAAAATATTTTTAAACAGTAAAATTGAATAAAAATTAAAATACATAAATTAATAAAATAAACAATTAGTAATATTAATGATTGTTATGAATTTTTAGAAAAATTAACTTTTTAAAAGAGTAAAGGTGTGCTTTGTCGAAGGAAAGCAGCAAATTATCACAATATGACAAAAAAAAAACCTCATGGTTCAAAACAGAAAAAATGTTGATTTTCTACAGTGCAACGTTTCTTGACAGCAACATCGTAACGTTTGCGTGACGTTAGCCTATGAAAAACCAGCTAGATAAAACGTCACAGCCTACTTGGCGAATTAGAAGAGATCGCTGACTGCTTGTGAGCTCTTATTGGCTCCGCCCGTAGTGACGTTCAGTGTCAAGTTAAGTTGCTGTCTAGCATAGTAGTAAATGGAAAAAAATATTATGCAATGAGTTACCACCCCTAAGAGGTAAGGTAAATTCATTTTATCTACCAGTTTGTTGGCATTCTTAGCTACAATAAGAGGATCTTTGCCTCCAGCTCGGCTATTGGCTGTTCCTGACTGAGAAGTCCGGAATAAGGACGAAACTGTAGTCTCAGGATGTCAATACCGAGCTGTGGGTGCAATTGCTTCAAAAAAATATTGTTTATTAAGAACGTAAATTGGGTATTGTGTTACGAAGCAGATTTCCCAAATTTCTTGTAGCACACTGATTAAAGGAAAAAAGAAATAGCAAACAAACTGAACGAATAATTATTATAACTTCCAGCTCACATAATTCTTGTTCAACGAATTTCTTAGACTATGGAGACTTCTCTGAATGCAGATGCATTCTAACTGCAAATTACTTTTAACTGCTATAATTATTTGCCATTTTCAATGTTGAGCAGTGTATATAACCTAATAGATCTATCACGTGGTCAAAGGTGTAATCCAACTTTTCACTGAATTAATTTTGCACTCTTTCTCGTTACGTTAACGTAATACTTAAGAGTCTAACGGACTAAGATTAAAATTTCTTTCGTGACACAATAAAATGTTTTCACTAATAATTTTGCAGAGAGAACGACAAAATATATTTCTTGTAGTGCCTTCAAACTGGACATTCGAATCTGTTTAATTGAGCCCGTAATACAAATTAGATCATTTTGTAGACTTTACCCTGTAAACTTTTATAAGTAACAAGCTTTTTGGAGCTTACTCTATTTTGTGTCATGTGGGATAGATACATACTGTTCGTCCGTGAAAACCGCGCCTATCACTCGCAAAGCATTTCACTTAAAAAAGAGATCATGGGTTGTGAGTGGGAACTTTCCGAAGTTTTGAACTTAAAATTTACATTTGCTATCCTTTCGACATATTCAACTAAACTATGTAATTGAAATTAGCATCGTTCTACGTAGTTTGATACCGCTAAAAATGCTTATTTTAGTCTTCCTCTTATTGTTATCTCACCTATCCCTCCTATTTTGGTAAGATCAGAGAAGACATGACGCATGCGTAAATACGCGGAAGGTTTTACCGGAGAAAATCGGACATTACTATTCAGAAACTTAGAATATAATACACACACAGTGCATGCACGAACCATATTTGGTAATACTTTTCACTCAATGAGCTTCACTTGTAAATTTTTGTTTCAATTTATTTATTTTTATTTTATTTTTTTATCGAGTATACAGGGTGTCCACTTCAATCGTGGACCAATAGCTAATTTCTAAACCGTTAGAGATAAGCATATAGTTTATTTAGGAAAAAATCTCCAAATTTCGAAAGGAATTTTGGGTCCATTCAATGTTTTTCAAAAAATCAAATTTTGAAAGAGTTACGAAATTTAAATTTTTATACAGCCCCCCAGTCCTATCAATCATATTTAGTAAAACATTCTTGACACTGTAACGTTTAAAACTAAAAAAAAATCACTCTTCTACCACAAAAATTGACCGAGTTATGACGTTTTGAAAAATCAAAATTTTGCATTGTTTCATGACGTCATCGAGAGATCGCTTAAGGGACCGTATGCGAAATCGTTCAAAATCTTGATTTTTCAAAACGTCATAACTCGGTCAATTTTTGTCGTAGAACAGTGATTTTTTTTAAGTTTTAAACGTTACAGTGTCAAGAATGTTTTACTCAATATGATTAATAGGACTGGGGGGCTGTATAAAAATTTAAATTTCGTAACTCTTTCAAAATTTGATTTTTTGAAAAACATTGAATGGACCCAAAATTCCTTTCGAAATTTGGAGATTTTTTCCTAAATAAACTATATGCTTATCTCTAACGGTTTAGAAATTAGCTATTGGTCCACGATTGGAGTGGACACCCTGTATATTCGGCAATCAAAACCACCCGATTATAAATTTGCTTCTAGGGAAGTGCCATGAACCTTAGAAACGGATCATAACTGTAAAAAAAAAGTTATCGCTTTTTTACTGAAGCAATACACTTGACGTTCTAAACCAGTCTAGTTTAAAACTATTTTAGGTTAAGCGGTACAAAATCGAGCTCAACTTGATGTCAAGTGTTAGGCACGGAATCTATCGCATTGTCTTTCTGCAATATTTATTGATGCCAAGTACATTATAGTGCTTGTTGAAGTAATCTTTAAAACGCATTAACTTTTTTTTTTTTTCATTTCCTGAAAAAGTCATAAGGTCAATGCTTGAAAAATAATAAAGAAGAAAAAGAAAAGACATTCACTTATCATCAAGTCTGATCAAGTTTCCTTGAGATTAAAAATATTTGAATTGAAGATTTCTTTGCGGGTTTTCTATAATTTCTTTAAAGTATAAGCATTATCTAAGGTGTATCAAAGATTAACGTGTTTTATATATTTAAGTTTTTGGTCAAGTTTGAATTTCTGAAATATTTCTTTTTGATGCAAAAATAAACAACACTGTGTCACGTTAAGTTCCTTTTACTGAGTACAACTATTGTCATCAAAATTAATTACAAACGAATATGATTCAAGGTGTTTTTTATTACAAGTTGTCAACTGCAATTTTTACAAAATCTTCACAGTTATGCACTACTGGTCAAAATATTTTACATTTTTCTTTTCGTTAGTGTGCCACTTAGTTTTTGTAGTTAATAAGAGTATTGAGTAAATATACCTACAGCTCGGTCATAATATCCTGAGACTCCAGTTTCGTTCTTGTTAGGAACTCGGCAACCAGGAATAGTCAATAACCGAGCTGAGATAGAAATCCTCTTGCTAAGATTTTCTAACTGGTGGATAAAATATCGCTGGTTTGGTAAATTAATTTTCTCTGCCAGCTTGAAGGTAATCTTCGACACAACAGGAGGATTTCATCCTCTAGCTAGGTTACTGACTATTCCTGACTGTTGAGTTCCTAACCAGGACGAAACTACAGTGTCAGGATGTCATGATCGAGCTGTAGGTATATTTGCTTATAGTTCTGCCTTTGCACTGGCTTATGAGAAGCAACTTACTGCATTTTACTAAGAGCATTACCGTGAAGGACAAAAGGGTTGAATATCAAATAGAAATAAGTATCTCAGCACTAACACTGCACCGTTTTTTCACACTGCCTTCACATAACCGATCTTGTCTTGGAACTGAAACTATGTTTGCCCTCAAAAATATTGATTTTATTTTTTGCACAAAAAATATTTATTTTCGGAGCTATATAAAAATCTGATTAATCATTCCAACTCAAGTTGAAGCAACTTGATTAACGTGTCTCCTTTAGGAAAGAGAAAGCAATTTTGGTATCCGGTTCTGTCCAAGTTTCCTCAACTTAATGATACTACAATATTCTTTGGCAATGTAACCAGAGAATTTCGGTGACACTATGATAGATTATTGGAACAATAAACTTTCTTGGCATTAACATCTTTCTGTAGGTATGTCATTAGATAATTTCGGAGTTGTCACCATCACAGAATTTTTGGAACTTGGTGTGAAGGAAATTTCGTTAGCGCCGTCAAAATAACCAAATAAGTACCCTGCAAAAAATGAACTGTTGTTTTTACAGTATAAAACTGGCAGCCGAGGTTCCAATTTAAAACTAAAATACACAGTAATAAACTAAAAAAAGCAATTCTATTGTTTCTTACTGTAAAAATAGAAATTTTATAGTTTATTGCCGTAAAGTATAGCTGTATTATTCTGTAAAAATAACAATATAATACTGGCAGCAGAGGTTCCAGGTTAAAACTCTAAAATGCACGGTAATAATCTACAAAATTAGCAATTTTACAGTTTATTGCTGTAAAATTAGAATTTTTGCAGTTTAATATCGTAGAAACAACAGTGTAATACTGGCATCATAGGTTCCAGTTTAAAATTGTAAAATGCACAGTACTAAACTAAAACTAGCAATTTTTACAGTTTATTACTATGAAATTAGCTGTATTATACTATTAAAACAGCATTAATTTTTTACAGTGTAGTGGTGCAACGTAGAGGTCGATGTTCAAGAAGCATGGATTTTTTGTCTCAAAACATGTTAACATGTTTTTATTTAAACATCCATGTTTAAGGGCCGATTTTTTTCTAAGGTCGATGCTTGTATTCGATGTATTTTCAATGTCGATATTTTATATTTAGACTAAAAATGTCTATAGAATATGTAACGTAGTTTACAGTTTATGATGAAAACTATTTACTCACAACAGCTAATAACAATTAGGTGTTGTGAGATCAATATCATTAGAAGGAATTTTCTATTGTTAATTTTCTGTCGAAGTACCTTTATGTTGAAGAAAAGTTGACAATTATTTTTTTCAACTAACTGTATAAAAAAAATACTTAGTGTTTCTAAAGTTTTCCTTAAATGTAAACATACCTTTTTACAAGTCATTTGTCTCTGTGCATTACTTAATTTGGCATGTAAACAATTAATTATGATTATTACTATTAGCTTTTCTTTGAAGGTTCAAAAGTCTTCTTAAATAGTGAATTGATTTCTATGAATTTAGTAAGTATTAAAACAATTATTAGAGCTCATTATGCAGGAGTGCACCATAAAAAGTTCAATGTTTCATAATATCGATGTTATAAGACATCGATATTTTTGGTCAATGTATCGATACTATCGATGTTTTAAAACATCAATGACTTTTCACGGTTGACGCAACACTACAAATAAGCAAATGGTATCATGTCATATTATTTTCGTAGCAATGCTACCAAAGTCAGTAATAATTTACTGAGCGTATATTAAAAGTTGAGTATTTTTTCTGTGTTTTGTTATATTTATTTTTATTGTAGTTGCACTTTAGATAGACTAATCTTGGTTATTTTTTGAGACATGATAATAATTGTGAGGTTTATGATCAGTTTGTTGAAACACTTTATGAGGTAGAAATATCACATTTGCAATGATAATTACGTAAAAATGTGACTCGTATCGACATGGTATTGACTTTCGGCTATTCTATTGTATTACAAAAAGTCTTTGATGGTGTTTATCAAACCCTTCGCATTTTGAATTCTACCTTCGTAGAAGAAGAAACTATTAAAAACACATCATGGCTGATTGGCCAATCCTATAATAAACTGCCCTAGGCCGATATATCAATCTTATGAAATGAAAGGTTGTGCAAATGTAATGATATTTAGAAGAGAAAAAAAAGTATTACTCTGGATGTATTTTTTAACCGTGTTGCAAAAAGTGTAATTGTTATTTATTCGCTATGTTTGTTTCATCTAATGCTATGATTACGCGGAAATGGACCACGGGTAATTTCGTTTAAGTACTAATATTACATTTGCTGGGATGTAATGTAAATCGTTTAATACGCAGGTAGAAAATTAATATGTTAGAAAATGGTTCTGATATTTTTTTTCTTCGACAAATCATAGTTAAAGGTACGCTACTTAACACGATAAACGCCATGACCAAATTTCAGACGGAAAAAAAACTAGTGACGTTCCGGTGCTATTGATATCATTAGGTATCGATACCTTTGATTCAATACTAGGGAGTGGTAAATGAAAATGAAGTACTTGTGGCAACCGAAATAGTATTTATACATGAGCAATTTTCCGGATGTATTCTCCTTCTGTTATGGTATTTGTAGCAGCTTTACTAAGGAAAACAAGAGTTTTTGAAATTTCTAGTGCGGTTCAGAACACGAGAAGTAATATCGGTATCGAAGGCTGCGATACCACACTGGTATCAATCATAAACGTGTAGTATAAAAAATGACACTGTGTTCGCAAGAAAGATAGATTATATTTAAATACTAAGATGCGCCATTTGGCGATGTCAATCACGTACCTATCTTGGACAAGAACAAATTGGCACCAAGCAAACGGTGAATTGCGAATACTATTGGTTTACTTCTTTCTATTCCAGAGAAAATCTTAAAAAGTGGGATAATGGAAAAACTTCTGTACTCGACTGCAACCTTTCTTGGCTATAGAGAAATAAGCTGAGACCAAACAAAGGAAGTAGTTCCTTGCGTGGTGTCCGAATTTCGGGCGAAATTAGATCTTTCCCTTTAGAAATCGGATTAGAGTGTTTCATCTACGCATATGTAGCCTTTTTTTTTGTTAAAATATTTGTAATTTTCTTAATTTTTTCCAATTTTACGAACGGCGTAGCGTGAAAGCGTAATCCATTAGAATCGAACGCGCCAGCCAATAAGAGTTCACGAACAGTTGGCCATCTCCTCTAATTCGCCAAGGAATGTTCTGTTAACTCCGTTTTTCTTCCGCACGTAGTGACTTCAGTGTCAACTTAAGTTGCTGTCGAATATACTGTCTGTTTGTGTATTGTGTGCCTGGCAGTCACGAACGCTTCCATTTGAAAAGGGGGAGATAATTTTAGGGTGCGCACTTCCCGATGCCTTCAGTTTTTGTTCGCTTGCTACTTTCACGTTGCATTTCCCCCCTATTTCGATAAAGTCAGAAGAGACTTGGTGGGTGCGCAGATTCGACAGAGGTCTCGCGAAAAAATGATAGACAGTAGCTACCTGTTTGTTTACATTCTGTCTTTTCCATGAACGGAGTACAATTCCGTATTGAAATGGTTATTGTACCATTAAAACCGTTAGCTGTTGCCTTTTGCTCTAACCGAAAAACTCTGTTTTCTAATCAGAATTATTTTATTGTTTACTACTATTTCTTGGAATGATTTATGTCATTGGTGCTTCATCTCTGTATTTTGCTAATGTTTACCTTGGAGCTGTCACTAGTAAAAACAGTTTCATATGCTTATAATCTAGCCATTTTATTTTTTAAATACTGTTTAAGGTAATGATTTGAATAATTTGTAAGATAAAGTACATGTCCGTTCTTTAAAATAAAATTCATTTTCTCTAATGCGTTTAGAAGACAACTTTGATGTTATTTGTCCTTATTTGTAATGTAAGTCAGTCTTTTGAAATGTTTTATTGATCCTTTTTGTATTCGATGAAAATTCGATGATTTTCAAAAGCAATTTTCACTGCATGGCATAGTCGCAATTCTATAGATTTTCATTTATCGTTTAAGACGACTGAAGCTATCTCCATGAATGTTTTGTATTCGTTCCTTGTTTCTAGATGCCTAGGTGTGATTCTTCAATTGCACTTAACCAAAATTACTCTTACTTTGAAATGAATAAACAAGGTAGATTAAGACAGTACCGTAAAATGGGGTGAATCGGTACGCTTTTCAGCTTTGATTGTAAAAAAACTAATTAAAAGATTTTTTTTTAATTTGAATTTTTGGGTAAAAACTTCGGTCTTGCTTTGCTTTTGATATTCCAAGCAAAGACAAAACATTTTGAACAGTTATTATATATATATATATATATATATATATATATATATATATATATATATATATATATATATATATATATATATAGGGGAGAGTTGCCCAAAACGGGATAGGCGGGCAAAAAGGGATAGTGGGCGTTGGAGCTTGACTGGTGGTACTATCTCGCAGGAGACAGGCTAAACTGGTTCCCGACCGCCATGACAGCATACTCAGTTAATATCTCAACTCTAGCCACGTATTTCGCAAAGAAATATTTTTTCAAAGTTTTCAAATGAGATTTTTACTTACTTTTTCTTTTTTCGACTGCAGAACAACTGGAATTGTAGTTCTCCGTAATTCGGAACAATTCCGATTAGAACTGTATTTTGTTCATAGCTCTTTTAGCAACAATTTCATGTACTTAAATATTGCTAGTGAGTGGCGGTTCCGGGGTCAGCCCTTTATGTTGTCAAAAGCATCATGGTCGGGCAAAACGGGGCACTTTTAGGGTGCCCAAAACGGGATACAATTTTGATGTGTCCCGTTTTACCCGACCATTTCCATTAATGTTTTTTCAATGTGTTTAAGCAGCACAAAGCGAGCTAAAGGTTCGCAAGTGGATGTTCAACCATCCTGACAAAGGGATTACTATCTACGAAGTAGGATATATGTTCATTGCAGCATTTTAACGAGCAGCTCTTGTCGAAACTGCTGTGAATGGGTTCACGAAAACAATAATTTTCCCTTATAACCCCCAGATGTCTTTCCTGAATATCTCTTCGCTTTCTTTCTTCCAACAGATCACCTATTGCTGGATGCTCAGAACATGACGTCTTAACACCCATTAAATCTGCAATAAAATGAGATCAGATCCGAAGGATCTTCAAATTCAGTCATAGCATCTAAGAGTTTGCTGTCATCACAACCACTAGAGACAGTATTGAATTAGAGTCCCTGTATAGGGACACGAAATCACTTAGTGCACCGATAACACTAGCACAAATGCAGGCCTTATCCAACCGTTCACTTCAACAGGAGTCAAAGGACTTGGACTATACTGTCGCCCTTCACTGCCATTTTCTATATCACCCAGAGAAATTCTACCTCCACCACGAGTGATTGGACCAAGACCTCAAAATAAACACAATAATAGAAGACGGAAAACAGCATTTATGACAAGAAGCCCATTAAAACTTGAGTTGGAAGAAGAACGAGAAAAAAAGAACGAGAAAGAACTTAAAAGCTGAACAAAAAAGGGCTGCCAAAACAAGTCTATAATTTGTTCCGAAAACAAAACAAATGAGGCGTAAAAGAAAACTAGGTGGAGATGCAAAACAGGCATATAAATTTTTAAAATGTTGCTCTGAACCTAAAAAAAACCCACAAACATCATTTGCAAAAATTGAAGAAAATGGACGTAACATAAAAGAAAAACGAAAAAAAAAATCATCAGTTAGCCAAGGTTGCACGTCGTCATCTTCAGAAGATGAAACTGAAAAAGATGAAGCATGTATTTTCTGCAACGCTCTGTATCTTGAATCGAAATCTGGAGAAGGAAGCTGGATACAATGCTCGAGCTGCCAGGGATGGGCCCACGAAGCTTATTCCAAAGCAGACGAAAAAGACGACACATTTTTATGCGACTTCTGTGTTATGTAATTTTCCAACTTCACAATTACGTAGCCTATTTTTGGTCTAAAAACTAAATCAAAAGTAAAATCAGTACACATTAATAACATACAATTCCCTATCCCGTTTTACCCACCCTTGGTCGGGTAAAACGGGATCGTATAAGACTTTTTGAAACCAGTATTTTTCACATAAATAATATCGAACAAATATGACAAAGGTATTTTTAGTAATGTAAAAGGTGTATACTTTTAAATGACATCTAACTTTGGAATGTACCTTGTATACAATAAGAAATAAAGCGAAGAATAGGTTAGCTATCCCGTTCTGGGGTACTTTCCCCTATATATATATATATAGGAATTTAGGTGTGTTCCTAATCACCCCGCTGATAGGGGTCAATCGGAACACATGTTAAAATTTTTATGTTTTTCAATTTAACCTGTAATAGGTCTCACAAATATGAGTAATATTGATGAGAAAGAAGAGCAGATAGTTACTTTCAACTAAAAGTTTATTTTCTATACCAGCAAACGTTTATGATTTGTCAAAATTAAAAATAATTTTGAACTTATGAAAAATTAAAATTGATTTTAAAAAAATGCTTTTAAATTGACATGCAAAGATTTAACATATGCTAAAGTCACTCATGTTGTCTACAAATATGTACTTGTCCTTAAAACTGGCACTAGTGGCATGGCCTAAGTTTTTTCATAACATCTTCTGGGATGAACGCTGCCTTTTCTTGACTTTCTTAAAATCTCAGGGTTTCGGGGATCTTCAAGTAAGGTTTTCCCCCTTATTCATTACTGTGCTGGACTTCTGCTCCATAAAGTCTGTATGACTTTCCCCCATGTATTTTAACTAAAAAATAGTGTGTCTCCTGGAGAAAAAATCTTCTTAAATCTTCAACTTTCTGTCATTCTAAGATCTAGTTGCTCACGAGAAGGGATAAACTAATAAATCCTTGCCCTTTTCTTGACTCGAAAAATTGTGGTTGGAATCTTGATTTTTCAGTTTCCTTTAAATAAGTTTTAATTGAAACAACAGAACAAAGTGTTTCTATTCACCCCGCAAATCCTTATCCTATGACATTATGAAGAATTTTCCGTTTTTATGCCACTGTTAAAATATGTCGTCTCTTAATGTCTTTATATGTCTAATGTGGTACTCTGTCACTCAGAGATATGTAAAATTAAAAAATACTATTCATAGATTTGAAATATAAAGGGAGTACTTACAGAGTTTTGCAGACCATGAAAATTTGATGTTTTTTTAGCGTTCCGCTTGCAGCGTTGCACAGAAGCCAATGGTGTTGCGAGGAAGACAAAAACATTTTTTCCCTACTTCTTATAATATTACTTTTCTAAAAGAAAATTTAGCTGCCAAAAATACCCGACGGTATATTTATGAAGAATTTCTTTGTATGATCAGGAAGTTTTGTTCCGAATCACCCCGCTGTTCCTATACACACCATTTTACGGTACTTCACTGAATACGTCCACTCGCTAACCACTCACTTAAAAAGAGTAGATGAGTTGTGGGTGAAAATTTTCGAAGTTTTTAATTCGAAACTTGCATTTGTTGACATATTCAACTAAACTATGTACGAGGGTTGTTGTTTTTTCAACCTCCGATAGGCTATAAAAAATAAACGGATTCAAATACAAAAATTTTTTTATTATCAAAAGTAAGGTACAATGCTCTACAATTCTCTACATAATCAGCTTTACGATTGAAGCATTTGTTATGTCTGTGAACAAGTTTTATAATATCCTCCCCGTAGAATGTTGCCGCCAATGATTGAAAGTGAGTTGCGACGGTGTCTTTGGATTCCACGGCCCTTTGGAAGCACGATGCCTTTCCAGACCCCAAGCAGGGGTCTCCCCAGGTAGGGGTGACGGGCATTGCCATGCCCTCAAGCAGGGGGCATGGTAATGACCGCCATCACAGCGCTCGTGTAACACAACGGCTCCTCCAGCAATTTGAATGGGACATTTTTGAACACCCACCATAAAGTTCCGAAAGTGCACCAAGTGACTTTCATCCGTTCCCTGAACTGAAGCAGGGACTTGGAGACCCCTGCTTGGGGTCTGGAAAAGCATCGTGCTTCCAAAGTGACGTGGAACCCAAAGTCACCGTCACAACTCACTTCCAATGATTGGCTGCAACATTCTACGAGGAGGCTATTATAAAGCTTGTTCAGAGATATAACAAATGCTTCAATCGTCAAGCTGAATATGTAGAGAATTGTAGAGCATTGGTACCTTACTTTTGATACTAAAATATTTTTTGTATTTAAATCCGTTTATTTTTATAGCCTATCGGAGCTTGAAAAAAAAATCAACCCTCGTATGTTAGATAAATGCTGTTGAAGACATGCTATGTCATAATTTTGCTTCATTTCATATGCAACTAATAGTAAATAGTTAATGAAAACGATCTTCAAAAGTTGTCAGAAAGCAAAAAATCTTGAACCCTGTTTTGTGCCCCTCCCCCCAATTCGATGTATTTAGTAATACATAAGACTGGTGTGAAGAGTAATCTTGAATGAAAAGTATGAAATATGATGGGCAATGAACAAAATCGCAAATCGTGAAGGGTTGACAAGTAAAATTGTCTTTGCTTAAACTAAAAATCCAAACTAATGTGCTTTTGAAAGAACAAAAGTTCAATAGATCGAGCATGGCTGTGTGAGTCACTTGTTCGAATCGATCCCACGGAATTAAAAATTGAGCCTCGTTGTATACATTTGTAACAGATAGGTATTGAAAAAGAAATTGAAATCGACTCCATGTTCAAATTTAAAAGAAACACTTTATCTTCGCCCATTGGAATTCCTTCAGGTGCGATGTCCACATACCGCAGCCTCCAGAATGAAATTTCTATGCAGAAGCCAATCTTTCACGCCGATTAAGCTGTTGCCCCCTCCCAGTGCTGTCACCGAACAAGTAATTAATTTATCCCGAGCCCCATTAGACATGGCAATGCATCCCGACACATCCCCAGCGCAGAAAGAAAGTGGAAAACGAGTCTCCAGGAGAGAAAGAATCTTTTGTCGAGTCCGGAAGCCTCGTTCATCAATCATTGTCGGGCCGATTCCGCCATTCGAGAAGGCGCTGTTTCTGGGTTAATGCGTGCGGCAACTTTTGTCTGTGAGTGCGTTATATAGTTCGAAGACTCAGTTCTATTCTTCACGGGTGGAGTGAGTTCTCCGATTCTGTTTTTGCGATGGCGCTTGTCGAAGAAGCCGAAGACGATATGTCAGCCGATGTTCCATATGAAAGAGGCAAATCGATTTTTTGTCCTTAGTATCGGTCATACATAACAGGGGGAAAAAAGGGAAATTTGAATGTTCATTCAATGCTGCTTGCGCTTCAGCTGATACCCTGAGGAAATATTTATAGAAAAGCGAGAGTTGTCTGTAAAGGGAGCAAGTTCTCGGAAACTCGTTCCTCTTCTACAGCAGCTAAAGATGTGCCATTCCACGGAAAAGGGTGTTCTTTTTAGTTATTCATGAAGCTTCTCAATTTACGAAATGATTCTGTTTCAGTTTCATGATTCTTTTAATGTTAGGCAATGAAAAGCATTGATATTATCCTTTCCATTTTGCCGAATATTCCCATGTTCTTTTATTTTTTTCCTTGGTATTGGTCATACAAAAAATAGAGTAACAAAAATGAAATTTAAATCTTTATCCAATGCTGCTTGTGCTTTAGCTGATACCCTGAGGAAATATTTATAGAAAAGCGAGAGTTGTCTGTAAAGGGAGCAAGTTCTTGGAAACTCGTTCCTCTTCTACAGCAGCTAAAGATGTGCCATTCCACGGAAAAGGGCGTTCTTTTTAGTTATTCATGAAGCTTCTCAACTTACGAAATGATTCTGTTTCAATTTCATGATTCTTTTAATGTTAGGCAATATGCTATTATTATTTCAATTTGTCGAATATTCCTATGTTCTTTTATGTTTTTCTATAGTATTGGTCATACAAAAAATAGAGAAAAGAAATGAAATTTGAACCTTTTTCCAATGCTGCTTGCTCTTCAACTGATACCCTAAGGAAATATTCCTAGAAAAGCGAGAGTTGTCTGTAAAGGGAGCAAGTTCTCGGAAACTCGTTCCTTTTCCACAGAAGTTAAAGATGTGTCATTCCAATAGTAAAGATATCTCCTTTGCTTATTCATGAAGGTTCTCATTTTACAAAATGATTCCCTGTTTCAGTTTCATGATTATTTTAATGTAATGACAGGTAATGTTAGTGTCCTTTTAATTGGTCGAATCTTCCTATGTTCTTTGATTTTTTTTCCCTTGGTAACGGTCATATAAAAGAAAAATGAATGGTCATTTAATGCTTTTTTCGCTTCAGCTGATACTTTAAGGAAACTTTTGTAGAGAAGCAAGATTTGTCTTAAATACTGAGCGAGTTCTCGGAAACTTTACTCCTTCACAAAAGCTAAAGATGTCTTTCCATGGAAAAGGGAGTTCATTTTAGGCATTCATGAATCATGAAGCTTATCAATTTAGGAAATGATCCTATGTTTTAGTTTCTGATTTTTTTAATGTTAAGTAATAACACATAATATTACTTTCCTTTCAATATGTCAAATCTTCTTTGAGTTTCTTGAATCTTTCTGTTATCTTTTGCTCTGCCCTGTTCGTAAATGCTCTGAATCTGCCTAGTTTCCAACGAAGTATTTAATGTGCCCATGCTTTTGGATTGTGTAAACAATGTTTCAGCTTTCTTAGTGTGATAAATGTTCTATTATTTGATTGTTTCACGAAAGATTTCATACTTTCAATGTGATGAATCTTTTATTGTTTTAAAAAAGTGTTTAATCTCTCATTATTGCAACAACCTTCTTTTTTCCAGCTATGTGTTGAACCTGGTATTTCTCCAATAATGAGTTGATTCTTCATTTTCCTAATTATGTGTTGAATCTTACATATTTTCCACAACGTGATAAATTTTCCCCTATGCCTGCTGTTTGTAATTCTGTACCTCAGAACCAGACTAACGTAAGTCCATTTTCGTCATTTTTCGGTAGAGGGGAAAAACGATTGTGGAATACATCGTTTTTCCCCTCTACTGAAAAATGACGAAAATGGACTTACGTTAGTCTGGTTCTGAGGTACAGAATTTATTTCACTACTTTAGCATAGTGCTGAATATTTAGTTGCTTCAATAACGTATTGAATCACTCATTATTTCAGCAAACAATTTAAAACTTTTCCTGTTTTAACAGCGTGATTTAGCTTTTTCTTATTCCAACAACGTTTTGAATCTTTCTACGAGTATGTTCGAACAGCATACTGAGTTCTCAACGGCTAGAAAAATGTGTTGATTATTTAGTTAGTTTAAACAGAGTATTAGATACCGTTGCTTCATCCTTGTATTGAAAGCTCTATTATTAATTCGATGAATTTTCCTAAATATCGTGCGTTCTCTAGTACACACAAAACGAACTCTCTAAGGTTTTTTTTTTTTCTAAGAAAAAAAGCGAAAAAATAATTACAAGTCTTGGAAGTTAGCAAAAATAGTTAACATTTATATGCAATATAAGTAATTTTAATATAATTTATCTTCAATATATATTTGATTCTATAACACAATTTGCTTCTATAACACAAATACTTTTTAAGTAGTACTAAATGTGTTATTTAACCTCACAAAATGTATACAATGATTAATTAAATTACGGGAATTAAGAAAAATTGGCCGATCTGTGAAACAAAACAGTCACTGTCTAGTTGCTGTTTCGTTGTTGATGCAAGTGTTCTGACTCTTAAGAAACACGAAAGAGTCAAATCAAGTAACATTCTTGGAATTAGCAATGTCCCGTTAAATATAAACACAACTAAATGAAAAAAAAATCGATTGCAAAAATTCCTTCCTTGAAAAATGTTAATCCGGAGCACAATTAAATCTAATTATTTAAACAGAAAAAATACCATTAAGAGTTGTGACTTTCTGAGGATTAAACCATATAATAAGCGTCTGTGGTATGGAAAACATTCGCTACGTGCTTTATATTTCATTTTTTTCTAATACCACCGAAAGGAAGCAATTAATCAAGCAAAGCAAACTGTTAAGATCTTTTAGAACAAAGTATGTGCATCTCATGTTCTAGTATTTCAGACTGTGAGAGCGGAATTTTAATCAGCTGAACGTTCTTCTTGATGAGTGTAGGCCATCTACGTAATTTCTATCCAATTCCGTTCTCACCATTTTTAACCACAAGCGATTTCACGCATAGAAAGCTCAAAAATATTCGAAGCCAGGACACAGATAGGGGGTGGATAAAGTTCCCTTCAGACCTACTAGTTTTAGGCCATATTGCCAATCATAGTATGTTATCATGTAAAGACTTCTATTCCCCCCCCTCCTTTCTCCGCCCAGGAAAAAATGGGTTGATGAGTAATATTAAAAAAATGAAAAAGCAAAGATAAGATTAGTGCTAATCAACGTCTGGATTACCAGTTTGCAGCTCAACTATGCATAGTATCAAGGGTTACTTAAAATTATTATTTTAGAAAAGCAATGAGGATTTAATTCAAATTAATATGAAGGAAACATTTCACAATTACAAAAACCGAACTTTTTATAGCTCATTTATTTCTCCGTAGCTGTGTTCTGATAGCAACGATACAAAAATATTTGCTGTCATTGCATACAAAATAATGCGGCAAAGTTTGGCAGTCGATAAACGAACAAAAAATGTAGCAACGGAATAATTTCATTAATTTTTTGATAATACATTTAAGTCAAACTAGCAGACAGTATTTTCAAAAACGGATTGCTGCTAACACCGCACTTCCTTTTCAAACAAATAACAAAAGGGGAAAAAACCATTTTATTAATTAGTGTAGTTGGATAAAACGCTGAATTGCAAAGGATGTATGATTTATCATTTTTCAATTGAAGAACTGATGTAGAAGTAAAACTGTTAAATGACATATCTGATGAAATGAAAAATTTCATATGAATAAAATGGTCAGAATCTCTGTTGTACTTTTGTCGAGTCGCTCAAATTAAGCTATTTTTAGTAGCTAATCAAAATTTTTCAAGCTGCAAATATTGAGTTCGAAAAGATCATCGACACTTGAGTTATTAGAAATATGAAAAATGTAACTTTCGGAGAAATTTCCTATTTTCAAAACGCCACAATAATTGAAGAAAAAAAAAAGCCAATTGGGTAAAGTACGGAGAAATTTTAACTCTGAGTGTTTCGTATTTCCTACAATTATCACTTGCACCAACTTGCACTTTAACTTTTGAATTTTTACTTATTTTCATAGAAGAGCGTAATATGACTCTATGTTCTTGTTTTTTAAGAAAATAGTAAAAAAACGACAAACAATTATACGTATGCTTTGCGTCTCAAAAGTATAACTTAAAAAAATAAATCTTAATACATAAAAATTACGTGTCCCTGTGTTTGTGGTCAATGGACTCCTCAGCTACTGAACCGATTTTAACCAAATTTTGCACGCAGTTTCAGTTTGGTCCAACTTAAATGATAGGATATTTTTTATCTCAATTTAGGACCGCAATATATTTTTTATTGCAAATTATCTATTTAGCTACCAGCTTTTCTGTATTCTTGGCTTCTATAAGATAAAATCTACTGCTGGGTTGTCAGTTGCTTCGGAAGCAAAAAGCAATAGTGGTAACGATCAAGGATGTCGAATCGGTTTCTGGCATATTCGTCCCGATTCTCTTAATTTAAATTGTGCGTGTAAGTATTATTAAATCAATATTCGGAAAAGTATTATTTGCTTACTTCTCCTTTACTTAATTCAATTTATTAAAGCAGTTTAGATACTTAACATATGCTATTTTGTATGTTTTAAAAATATTTTTCACTCATGTTTAGGTACAAATATTTTTTTAGGAAAATTATTTTAGTGAAAAATATCATACCTTTTTCGAGCTTTGAGTTATAAAATATTCATATTGTTTAGTGATTTTTATGTCAGATGTATTTAGACAAAGAAAGGCTCACTACATTATGTGATCTTTTACCTATGTAATATTTAAATTTTTAGTGATTTAGTTCAGAATTGTATTTGCTAAGCGTATCCATCTGCAGCAAAAAATTTTCCAAATTATCGTTCAACAATACATTTGGTATTTACTATTCAAGAAACAAATTCGTAGGAGGGAAAATGTACTGTTTTATGGTGCGAAGATTAAAATTATTTCTATACACACAATTTTTACCGTCACATTGCTTTGTAACATAAATATACACCTCATAGTTTGCGATTCAAAATTCGACTGTTTCGTAAATATCGTACCTTTTCGGGTTTTTAAGTTATACAATATTCATTTTTTTTATGATTTTGTATTTCAATTGTATTGTAATAAAAGAAGGTTTTATTGTAATTTGTGAACTTTTACCTGTGTAATATTAAAATTTAGAGTGATTTTGCTCAGAATAGTATTTTCTAAACGTACCTCTCTGCATTCATAAGTTTTCAAATTATTACTAGTATAACTTATTTTTTATTTTTATATTTTTTTCCTTAGTAAATACAAATGTATTCTTGGACGACAATTTGCACATTTATAACCGTAGGTAGTACGGTAGTTTGCTCAGTATATAAAATTTTTAACTAAATCATACCTTAGCCACAGCAACGCGTGGCCGAGTCAGCTAGTAAATAAATAAAAAATTGTGCAAGAAAATCATACATTTATTACTCGCAACACTTTTCTACTATCAAAAATATTTCGCAGTTAAAAACTTCAGCAGCAAGGGCAGGCTCCCTCAGATCCCCTGGCCTGGATCTCCACTACTGGAAGAACCTACCACTTTCTTGCACTACATGGCAGACCTTAAAGTTTTACGCTAAAAAGCAGGGAGTTGTTGGAGGACAGTATCAGAAAACTCTTCGCGGCAATACTCTTATTAATATCTAATGGTTTTGAAATGTAAACAAAGAGTTCGAGAAAAAATAGTCTTTTACAGTCGAGCTCGCTTAATAGAAAGCCATTTTGACACGAAAAAATATTATAATAATCGGGATATTCCATTATCCGGTATCAAAATAATGCATAACTATGATTTGGTTCATTGAAAACGTATTACATTAAGCGGGATATTCTTTTAACCGATATTCTAATAAGCTAGCTTGATTGTAGTTAATAACAATAATAGTGTATAGAACATAATTTTAGGTTGTATGGAACGTAGGGTATAGGGTGTTAGGTTATATGGAACGTACAGTGGTTCCCAAGTGATCCACAGAGACGCCCGGGAGTCTCTCGGAGTTTGGAATTAGTCTATAAAAATTAAATAAAAATTGGGTGTCCACAAGATGCAAATAGGGATCCATTTGTTGATGCACCAAATTCACTCTATCCCACTTAAAACAATCTTCTATTTTTTCTCCTTGTACACCTATTCTATTAGGAATATTAGTTGATCTAAGTTTTGTGACATTATTTTTATGAAAGTAAACATCAAAATGTTACGTTTTTTTTCTTCATCTGTTTTCTTTTCACTTAAATTTAAATTTTTTACTCTGCATTAAAACTGTCAAACTAAATCTTTTAGAAAGTTGTCATCTAGTTGTTTCAAAACATCAATAAATGGAACTTAACCATTTAATTCCCTGTGTTAGAATGATCGAGCTATATTATTACAATCCCTGATTAGTTTTGAAACGACCATAAGCAAGAGGGTCCATGGGAAATTCGAAAACTAGGCAAGGTGTCCACGGAACAAAAAAGTTTGGGAACACCTGGTTTAGTAGTAATGAAATAATCAAACATTTATAAATAAAGAACGTTCGATAAAGTGATAGTTTCGCGTGAAATATACTACTAAGAGCGTTGCATAAAACTCATCATTACAATCTTATAGCTATGACAGCCACCGATATGCTCAAAGTTAGTTACATATTTTAGTTGTATTTATAAGATGCGTTTTCTGCTAAGGAAAATTGCAAATGCAAAAAATATGTAGTACATTTCTTGGCTTTTTTCTACTACATAAAAAATGAACTTTTTCAAGGGGGGGGGTAAGACTCATGAAATGATATTTAACAAAAGAAAAAAAATACATTTTTTTACATACACACGCATACATAAACTTCACATTCTTCAAAACCATGTACGTAAGGGGATGTTTTAAGTCTCCACTAAATGAAGAGCTAAATTATGTTGCATTTATCAATATAGCTTGTCTTTTCAGTCGGTGTAATTAAGTGTTGCCTATTGCACATAAGATTTTAAAAAAATCATATGAATTATAAATATCTTTCTGAAACCAGTTCAAAGAAAACTTCTGAACAACCAAAAATGGCGGTCTAGCAAAGAAGACATGAAAGCCCATCTGTCCCGGATGTTAAAAAGACAATGAATTCTTGCTTTCTGCACATGCACTGCGAATGACAATGAGATCTGCTTATTGCACTGTGCGTTGAGTAATGTAAAGTTGCTTCCCATTTTTTAAAAAGCAAGTCTAAAAAGCATTAAATGTAGTCATTGATTATACGAATACAAGAGCTGCTGACAGGTACACAAGCAGTAATTTAGAATTTAGTTTGCTGCTCTGAATTTAGTTTTAGGGCTGCCATTAAATGATTGTCAGTTTGTTGTTTTATATTTTCGCACATCATTAAAAATTAATGTGACGGACGTTTTTAATTTCTTTTTTTGATACCACTTTAAAACAGTGGCGGGTTTACCATGTCTCACGGATGGTAATTTCGACGCCCCTTCCCCTCGACATGAGGGCCCGAAGGGATTACAAAACCTGTTTCTCAAACCCTAACCTCCAAAATGACAGAGTTCAGGGCTTGTTCTCAGTTTTAACAAGGAGTTTCGTCCAGAACTAAACAAGCCTACTTTTTCGTATATAAACTTAGAGATTCTATCATCTGATCAGTATTCGCTGAATTAGCTAAGACTGCAAAATTTGTCAGACATAGATTTTTAGAATTTAAAGCTGATTTCTGAAAATAATATACTCCCTTCTAATCTGATAAAGGAGATACCTAAGGAGTAAATAAACGAACAAAAAATATGTATAACCTTTAAAAAATGTAGCTAATTTATATCCTGTTTCATAAATAAATTCTATAACCATTTTCAATAATACAGTGAACTCTCACTTATACGCCGGCCCAAGAGACCAACAGAAAAAAGCCCATAAGTGAAGGAGACGTATAAGTGAACAAGCTTATTTAATGGACTAAAACGCAACATATTTTCCAATGAGAGAATGAATAAGAATATTTCTATAGAAACGGGACATATTACCGTGATTTGGCAATTACTGTAACGTAACTACAATGATAAAGAGAAAACAAAAATTGGAGCATACCTAATTACAAACTGTTCCCTTTAAAACGATACATGATAGATAATTGTCCTTCTCCGAACTCTAGTTCATGCCAAAAAAATACCTTCTGTGATCAATAAAGGCGAATGATTAAAGAGGAAAGTGAAGAAAAATGCTTATTTTTTAAGGAAAATAAATTAAATTTTTTACATTTTAGAGAAAATTCGGCGTATAAGTGAAATATTTATCTTTATAGCGACGCATAAATGAATGATACTATCATTATTTCGCTATAGAATGTGCTGGGACCATTTAAAATCGTCGTATAAGTGAAAAAAGCGCATAAATGAGGCGGCGTATAAGTGAGAGTTCACTGTAATAATAATCATAATCATTATAATAATAGTAATAATAACAGCAAAATAGAAAAGTTAAAATGGATAGAAAGTACATTAATGTAAATACTTTTTATCAAAAATAAATAAATAAATGAAATCGTTTGCAGCTGTCTTTTGAGCAAAAATGTCTGTGCGACCTTCATAATATAGCTTTTAATGTGACTTACAGGAAAGCTCATTCTGGCCACTTTTGCTTTTTACTTTCTTCTATATCTATTATATAGAAGAAAGTATTGGTTTCGTGAAAATTTTCAAATGTCGAATTTTGACGGATTTGCAGGTTTTGAGGTGCGCTGAGTCCATTTCGACCATTTTTGGAAAATGTCTGTCTGTCTGTGTGTGTGTGTGTGAGTCTGTATGTGTGTGACCAATTTTTGTGGCCGCTCTAGAGCAAAAACTACTGCACGAAATCGAACAAAAATTTTTTTACATATGTACCACCATGTGAACTGGTGCACCTGACTTTGTTTAGCGAATTCCTCCAAAGGGGGTGGAGCAATCGCACGTGTTCTGCGCGTGGGTGATTGCTATATCTCAGGAAGTAACCGGCGGAATCAAACGAAAATTGGTCCATAGGTAGACCCTATTGAGTACAATCGCTGATTCAATTTGTGTGTCAATATCTCAAAGGGGTGGAGCAATCAAAAGTGCTTATTTTGTCATTGCACCTACTGTATCTCGAGAAATATTGCTGAGATTTGAATGAAATTTGGAATAACACTAACCCAATAAGGAAGCAAGCATCGATTAAATTTTGGCACCAATCGCCCCAGGGGGAGAGTGGGGTGATTTTTGCGCTTAGTCAACAATGCGAAAAATCAATTCATTAAAAAATCGCTTTCACGCTATTTAATTATCAAAACAGCTGAAAACTTTCAATGATTTGAAAATTTTAACTGTTGCCAATTTCTTTTTACTAACAAATAAAATGTTTGCAATTAATCTAAACAAGGCTTTTGCAATGATTTCCAATTTCGCTCATTGATTCTGCATTTGCAGGGTTATTACGATAATTGGGAAATTGGAGCTGTTTCCAATTATTCGGGCGAGTACGTACAGTCGAGCCCGCTTAATGGAATAGCCAATTTGTCACGGAAAATTATTCTAATAAGCGGGATATTCCATTAACCGATATTCCATTAAGCGGGTTCGACTGTATTTTATTTTGTAACTGGAATTCATAAGATAGATATAGAAGAAAGTTTCGTGACGGCCACGACAGCTAGTTTTAAGACAACATTATTAACTCCATGTATGACAGTCCAGCGTCGAGTTAATTTATAACATAAGTCCAAGAGGTCAATAGTCTTCAAAACTCGTTTTGACTCGTAGATAGCCCGAATTTTATCTAATACTAGCAGTAACCGCACTGCCTGCGCTCGTGCAGTAAATAAAAACCCCTCCAGTGCTCTCCAATTCTCAAGAACTTCTGAAGATGATACAAAACAGTATGTAATGGACTGCTTTGACTTTTTAAACTTTCCTTCTTACACACAAGCAGTTGAGCTTACTGTGAAATTAGTCACTGAAGATTTCGGGAAAACAGTAGGATCTCAGAAATGGATTTATTATAGCTACACTGGAATCCAGAAAACACATGACAACATTTGAGACCAAAAATGATTACAAGCAGTAATATATTGGTACTTGTATGTTTGGTAGGTAAAATAATATATCTGGTCTTATTAAAATGACGTATGTGTGATTTAAATGTAATTAAAATTTTGCATTGTGCAAGTACTTAACAGGCACTCGGTAAATTGCCAAAATACGTTAAAATTTACGCCTGTGTTTACTACAGTACTCTCAAGCTCAAACGCCTAAGTTACGATACATACTGGTCACTTCTATTTGTTTATAGGGAAGAAAATAGCGGTGTTTCACTTTTTTGGCAGAGCGCCAAACCTAGTATGCCTTGAATGTGAAGTATGCAAAAAGTGCTAGAATGCGTCAAAATTTCCAAAATTAGATGCTGATTAGGTGACAGAATATATTAACTTATAGTTCTAATTTTTTGTGTGTTTAAAGTTGTTTCAGTCAAGCAACTTTTAAGCGCTACTCCAAAATTATAGACAATATTTGGTATTACTTATTATTTTTTGTAATTTACTCATTTTATGTTCAATTTTCGGAATTTTCTGTCCCTTGAGGCAATAGAAGATATCGACCCAGAACTTTAAGATTTCTCGCACATTTTAGTGATGGCAGTACACAACTTTTCCGCACTACCGCTAAACGATCCGGGAAAATTCTTTTTTTTTTTCGATACGCCCTATTACATACGGCGAAGTACTTCGCAAGGGTACGATGGATATACGACGCATCTTCAAAGAGATACTTGGGACATATGACTAATTGAAAATGTCTATAAAAAAGAGCATTTAAATGACAAACATTTAACCTTTTAAATATTGAAATACATACGTCTTCAGCATAGTCATTTGAAACATTAGAGAGGCGAGTTTTTCTGTTATTCTGAATATCTAGTGACTAAGAGTGCAAATAGCTTCTATAAGAGCATATCCGCTTCCAGCTCCGTTACCACCTATTCCGGTCTGATGAGTCCACAATAAGGACGGAACTGCAGTCTCTGAATATAATAACCGAGTTGGTGGTGTTTTGCATGTATTTTTGCCTTGGCCCTGGCTTAGAAGCGGTGACTTGCTGCTTTATTCCCAAGCTCTGCCTTAAACTTACTTGTGCTGTACCATTGCTGCGAGTCGTTGGTACGCTAATTCTATTATAGATACCAGTTTTTTGGCCCTCTTAGCTTCTATAACAGAATATATGGCTCTTGTACGGCTTATTATGAACTGATGAGTCCACACTAAGAACGAAACTGCAATCTCTAAATGGAATGACCAAGTAATAGTAACTGTATAACTGGGTTACTTCCAGGGTTGCAAAAAACCCACCTGCCCAAAAAAACCGCCCGGGTTTTTTTGGGTAAAATCCACTCTAAAAAAACCAATAAACCCCGTACAAAAGCGGGTTTTATTGGGTTTTTTAAAATTAGTGACAGTTTTATTTCATATTCAGCATTTTTTATGTTAGATTTTATCCCTTGTGTTTAAAGAAAGTTACCCTACCTATTGAAACTTAAGTCTACCCATGAAAAAAAAAAAATATATATATATATATATATATATATATATATATATATAACACTAAAGCAATTTCTTTTCTGCCTATGCCAACGATTGTTTTGCTTACAGTTGGCAATGGCCTCGAGTAATATTACGGGAAAAGAAGATAATGTTACAAAACACATTTTAAAATGTTACATCTTCATCCAAATAACTACGAAAATTGAACGCAAATTATTACTAAATAACTAGTTACTTTCACTGGTACTTAACTAATCCTTTAAAGTAATTTTCAAATGTTATTTGTTACTTTGTCTTTTATGATGATTTATTTACATTATTTAATTTCAAATTAATTGCAGATTAAATTAATTAAGACAAAAATAAAAATCTGCATTCTTAATTAATTCTTTTTTAGACATAGAACCCCCCCCCCCCCACCTTTGCCTTTTCTTTTTCCAACAAGCAAAAAAAACAATAAATTAAAAAAAACCAATAAAACCCCAAAAAACCCAATAAAACCCTAAAAAATCCAATAAAACCCTCCCGGGTTGGGATTTTTTAAAAAACCCCGGGTTTTTGTAACCCTGGTTACTTCACGTATTACAATTAACTTTATGTAAACTTTTTCCCTTCTTCAATATTTAAAAATAGTTTCCGATTTCATGAGTTTACTTAAATAGGTATTCTATTTAGATCATATCTAATACATAAACAGCTTTAATTGAGTGCTGTATTATTGAAAATTTCAATGATGTATCAAGAATGAAATTTGGATTTTAACGAAGAACTTCTTAGAATGTGTTTAAAAAATGCATTTAAAAACTTTAACGTTTCAAGTTTTATGTGAATTGTTGATATTTTCTCTTCTAAGTCATTTGTCTAAAAAATTTATTCTAAAAAAATTACTTTAAATAAAAAATGGTGAAAATAAAATGAACTAGTAAACATACTTATTAAACAAGACTTTTACTGTGTGACCAATAACTAGAGAACAAATACCCTGAGTGTTAAAAATTAATGCAAAAAAAAAAAAATACTACCACATTAAATAGAAAAAAAATGAAAAAAGTTGAAATCCATAAATGAATTCTTAAGTAAAAAGGGACATTTGCTTTTAAAAGATTCGATTTGTTTACTTAACAGGTAACACTTGAAGTTCAACAAGTAAGGATCTAGCTCCTTGAGTAGCACATCCTTTTCAAATAATTTCCCCTTTGTAAATTGCGTTCAACAGTTCTGCATCAGGTCACGTCCAAAATGAAGACTCGCCGGAAATTAACGAAGCTACTTGAATGCTAAGAGAGAAAAAACTGCCGTGGTAAATCTTCAGTTTACTTTTGTTGGAAGGGTTTCATCCACTTAACTTGTCACTTTCATCTAGCTGCAGATGGGTTGAAATCGGTACTTTCGCTTCATCCATTCTAGTTTTCCTTTTCAATTCTTTTCTTTTTCTGCTTTTCTTGAAATTCGTATTTGTATTTTCTGTTTGTAAAATGTTTTTAGCTTCTGATTTTTGAAAAACTTTTAAAAGAAATAATAATAATAATAAATAAAAATCAACAACAAATTACTTCTCTTTATAGCATTATCTTGCAATTGTAACTGTTATGTAGCATGCGGAAAATCGTTCTTACAATTAGCAATGGATTTTAAATTTTACACTGTCCACTCCGCCCGCCTCATTAAGACTACGATTGCAGATAAACTTATCAATTAGTGGATTGATGTCAAATATATATAACAATTTATAAGCTAGGAGTGTTACTTTTTGTTGGGAAATTACTGTAGAGTAATATTTTTAAGAAATTGAATTTCATAAATGAATAAGAGTCTTTGTTCACCGATCCGGTTCGATGTCTTTTCCCCTATTATCGCACTTTATTTGCATTAAAAATTAAATTCGTTGTAGCCTCAAAGTATGTCTGCAGTTGTTACTGCCATTTGTGCAATTTTGACGTTATTATAACATTTTCAGTAATTGCACAAAGTTTCCTTTTATTCTTACATCAAAAGGGTTGATAAGTGCTTGTTAGCACATCGACACAAACATATGATTAATGTGAGAGCTATATCAAAAGTAAAAGATTATTTGCGCAAAATTATATTTGTTAGTAAAGAATAATGGATAATAGTACATCTCTTTAGCAATTCTGGTAGGCATTAAAATGATTTCTTATTGATTTTTTCTGTCACTTGAGAGAAAATGCTGAAGCTTGAAGGAAACAAAGCAAACGCAAAAAGTTATTTACCTTTACATATGAAGGGCCAGGGGGGGGGAGATGAAAGTGGCCAAAAAGCGATTTCCAGAAAAACGAAGAACAAAGTTTGATTTCTCGTAGCTCTTTCTGTAGTTTTTCGAGTTTTCATACACATTTCGGTCACTTCTCATCTTTTTTTCTCCTTGTTGTTCTACCAGATGATACTAGTCCGTCATAGCCCCTAGATAGCGACAATATCTCAAAATTGACGAAAAAGTGACTTTCATTTTTTCCCCCTGACCCTTCATATACAGAACTTAGTAAATCAAATAGGTTTCATCATGCCACAAAGTTCTCTACATTTTTAAATTATAGACTTTGACAGAACAAAATTACAATGCTTTTATATTTTTCAAATGTATTTCTAATGTTTCAGCACAACTCAAACGGTTTAAAAGCTTTTTTCATATCATTCGAGTTTTGCTTTAATGGGCAATGCAATTTGCTTCAGCAATTGGATGCAATTTGCTTCAGCAATTAGAAACAATTTGCTTCTGTGTTTGAAATTAAATGTTTGCTACACAATAGGAATATTGTATGCTTTTTAGCAACTAAAAGAAATTAGTTTTTCTTTCTAATTACTTAAACACATTATCCAATTGTGCCGAAACTTCCCAATACACCACACATTTTGACTGAATACAAAATATTAATGGCTTGAGAGAAGTAACGGGGTAATACACAGAAGTGTAAACAGATGTTACTTTTCTTTTTCCTCCGAAAAACTTTTCAGGCACTAGACTTCGTGCTTCAAAGAAGATGTGAATGGCTTAAGCTATTTACTTTTTCAACCCTTTCAAAAATTTGAGTAAGTATAAATCAGTTTTGAGCTAAGTATAACTATTTTCTGTTTGTTCGCACACGTCAGCTCTTTGCCTTCCTTCCTATTTGGGTCATCCAGAACACTTAAGAAATGACATTCAAAAGCAATGGTTTGTTTTGGGTGTAAAGACTAAAACCACTTAAAGAATAGAAACTTGTTGAACTAAAAGGAAAAAGACGTAATCTTTTTAACAAAGATTTATTGTTAAATATCAGCATTAGTTTCTTCGTGACAAAAAGTTGTGAAGTTTCTTTTAAGCTAAAATAGTAATAGCATTATGTGTTGAAGTCTTTTTTTTTTTTTTTCATTATCGAAACACACTTTGTACCACAAAATAGCAGCAAAAAATTTCAAAAGTGCTGTGATATCAGAGCGGTATTTTATGTTCTCAACACGGTAACGAAAAACTAAATTAAAAGTTATTTTCTGTTTATAAATTTCAAGATTTTAAACAGGTTTTTAGCCAAATAATTACGGATTTACCGAAAATGCAATTTGATATAGAATCTTAATATTTCAAATATTTAATGCATTATAGCTCAACTCTTTCGGAAACGTTTTCGTACAGTTTTCATTCAAATTTGAAACTTAAAGTGTTCATTCCTCAAAACGGAGCTACCGCCATCACTCTCAGCGGCTGGCCAACCCCTAGAGCTACCTACATTTTCCATCGGATTATTATGGGTAAGGGCCATGCTCCACATCAGCGTAAAACGCGACCGAAACTGAAGGCAGAAACCTAAAATCCGGGTACTTTCCATAGGAACACCATTGACTCAATTTTACGCTTCTGCCTATTTTTTCTGCTTTACGTCGATGTGGAGCATGGCCCTTAGAGCTCAATTCGCTCACTCATTGAAAGCAAAGATCTTTTAGTTTAGTTTTATAATTGAAAGGCTTGGGAGATGAAGGGGTTATTTGACAAAACAGAAATTGCGAGTAATTAAAGTTCAGAGTTTTATTGATGCAGTTGTTATAGCTTTTTTTGTTTTCTGGTTTTGTCGTTTGTGTGCGTATGAAATTGGTTAAATGACATCTACTTTTTAATGTACCAAGTTGTACTTATTTACCTGTATCCATTGCTTACCATTGTCCAAAGTGTTCATTTTTTAAACTGTAACATAGCCCCTTCATCCTAGAAGACGTTCCATTGTTACAAAAGATGTAGTATTCTGTCATTAATAATAGTCCACATAGCACACAAGTCATAAACAAAGTATAAAACATAGCAAAACTCGCACACTTCAGTTACATTTTGAAAATAGTACTATATTTGTTCAGTTCATTGATATACACTTTTGTTCTTTTGAACTATTTTGACAATGATGAAGATAATTGGTGAAAACATTTTGGTTTTTCCTACCGTAATCTATTTCATTCGTAACTAATAGCCTTTAAATAATTTATTCTGAAATGTTATTGCATGCCTCTGTTTCCTGTGAGAATTTTGAGAAATACTCTGAATGCTACTTCACAATAAAATGAAAATACATAATGATATTGATGTACTAACTTTCTAAATAGTTATACCCATCAAAAGTAAGTTTGGAAATAAACAAACCGTTCTCATTGATAAAGATAAAGGAATTGCATTTTCTGCAAAGCATTAAAAGTTTCATTTAAAAACATGTTATTCTTGTGAATTGGTAAGGTTTGCTTCAATTATTTCTTATTTTTACATAATTAAATAAATAAATTTGCGAGATATTGCCAACAGTGGCGAATTTATATATTTGGTGGCCTGTTGCAATGCATTTTGAGAGGCGCTTTTGGCAAACGCGAATATTTTTACATGTACAGTTTTGGATCCTTTTTGGGGACTTTAATGTCGTGTAATTGCAACATGATAAATCCGACGGTAATTCTCTAGCAGCGATCATGAAAATCATCCGAATTTTTCTACGATGATGCTCCAACAACTTCATTGGCTGCAGCGACACCACCATTATTTATATATATACATAGTTAGGTGTACAACTTGTCAATAATACGTCAACTGTACGTCAGGTTATGAAACAGATTTCTGGAACAAATGGTAAAATCGTATTGCTTAATTCCCCAAAAATCGAGATATGGTAAGATAGAAAAAAATATTTACGAATCTTTCCCCTACCCTCCTTCTCTCTCTCTCTATCACACACACACACATACACACACAAGCATTTTAATAACGTACTTTCAATTTAACTATCAAAGCTCACAAAAAACACTGATTTCATGGACAATTAACAAGTATTCATCATAGAATCATATATATAATTGCAGTACTATAATTACAATACATACAATTGGGAAATCAAACTGAATTATCATTTCATAAATTGCGTAATGCAAGGTAAGCCAATTGCAAATCGTTTGTTTAAATTTTAGTCTCCTAAAATAAAATATTGGCTGTAGTATATGTAGGTTATAAACCGATTAGCAAGTTTAATCCAACCACCAAAATAGAAAACTCATTTTCTCTCTAGAATGTGTAAAGATGCTCTTTTCAAAAATTCGTGCTATTAAGAGTCATCGATTTTCTGTTGAAAATGTATTCAATTCTCCTTTTCAATTTATACTGAACCGTATAGATTCTGTTTAATGGAAAAATATTCTTTTGATTGTTTTCAAAGAAAGATGCATGCTTTTTAAACTTTTTTTTAAATTTTTTATTGCAGAGTTTCTTGTATTGAAATGCCCCCTCCCTGCCTCAGATTGTAATGTTAATCTAAAAAATTGAACCAAATTTTTATTTTACAGTTTCATGCGTTTTTTTTTTAATTTCTCAATTTCTACGTCAGAAAGTTAGAAATTGATTTTTCTCACAAGAATTTAATCACTACAAATTTTCTCATTCAGTATTTGGTCGTCAATTTTCGTACAATCATTTTTCTTATATTGTTTTTTATCTTCAAATCCCTTATTAAATTGCGTATGCAAAAGTTTGACTATGATGCTTTTAAAATAACACTGGAGAACTGCGACATTTGTTTTACTGCGCCAATATTGTTTTCCTTAGAAGATATTTATTTTAAAGCTGTTGTTTGCTGCGACATTTGTTATCTGTTTATTTTTTTTAACTTGTTTCTAAAAACCTTGAATTCTGTGGGTGAAAAATTATAACAGTTTCAGTCGATCTCGTCAAGTTTTTTAGTTGCAAAGCGATCAAGTCAAACTACTTACAAATTAAAGGACATTTTAAAAAAGACATAGAATATTTTATGTAGGCAACAACTAAATACGTAGCATGGATATTAAAGAAAAAAATTTTTTTTCGTTGAACATGGAGTTATTAAACATTCTTCATTGAAACCTCAATATTTAGGCGTAATAACAAAAAAAAATCAATTTTTCACAAGTAATAATATAAGCAATACTTTGGAAAATGAGCACTATTTTTTTAAACCCGACGCAACAAGAAGGGGGTCATAAGTTTTACGTGTTTGTGCATCTGGGTATCAATCTGTGGCACTCTAGCGCATAAACGGATGGATGGATTTAAAAAAAAAACTTTGTTTGAGAGGAGAGTTGATTGAGAGTGTTCTTAGCTAGGTCACGCGTCTTCGGTTGGCATTAATTAACGAAGATATTAATTAAAAATGTTTAAAACGTTTTTCTCGATTTCTGACTTAAAAACATACTTAAAAATTTAAAACAATAGTACTAAAAGAAAGAAAAAAAATTCTGCGTCTGATAGAATGTGTTTGGAACTGCCATGTTACATAGAACTCGAACTATAACGCTTCTTAGAAAATGCGGCTTAGCCTTTCTTCACGCGATTGGAAACCGATGTCATTGTTGGTCGAAAAGGAAAGAAAACTCAATGATTTGAAATCTTTATCTGCTGCCAGCTTCTATTTGTGAACAATTAAAATACTTGCTATTGATTTTAGTATAAGGGTTTTAAAAGAATTTTCTATTTTCCCTCCTTATTCTGATTTTTAAATTAGCAAATTTTACTAGTAAAGACTAACTTTCCTTTTCGTGTTTACCACGTTCTCTCAAAGATAATTAAATACATTTAAAATTAATATGCTTTCTCACGTTCGTTTCAATATGAGGTCGGTAATAAGGTCTGGCGTTTTATAATTTTTTTTTAAATATTATCTTAGTACTTGCAAAAGTCTCATGGCAGCTAATAGGAGAGTGGTATGTGTTACGCTCTCTACGCGGAAAATAGTCACATTTACGTAAGGCGCAGTTTCACAAAGTGTAGTTTGCGGACCTTCGGAAGTCCACGAATTCATGTCTGAGGGTTCGCAGCGCTATCCTGCTAAAACGTAAAATATAATTGAAATTGAAGGACGAGTAACAATATTTTAATCCAAAACGAAAGCACATTTATAAAGAATTAAAAATTATTTCACTAATTATTTGCCATTTATCTCACAGTAAAATACATATTAACCTACTGAGGCAGGGTGACTTTTTTTTGAAGCCACTGTTTTATTTCATTTTTAGCGAATGTTGAAGCAACTGTGTCAATTAGCTGAAAAAACCTGCAAAAAAAATGCTACTTTAAACAAAGCCGCCGTGCTTCAAATGGTTTAACCTTGAGTATGTTTCGAAGAAGTTGTACTTCAAATTTTCCTTAAAAACTGAAAGCTCTTAAAGTCATATTTATTTGTAGCTCAAAAGGTATATTAGTTTAGTTTAATTTCAAAACATTGATTAAAACACAAAGCAAGTAGTTTAGTTTAATCTTCAATGCATAGATTAAATCACCAAGTAACTGAAACTCAATTTTCATAAATTAATTCACTACACATCGGTCTCAATCCTCTGTCGATGTGTTTAAGATTTCAGACTTCCCAAATGAGATAATATCAAGTCTGCCCTCCGGGCTTTGGACTGCTTATCAGCTCCAATATAACCACCTTAATTGGAAGACAAGTATCCAATTTGCTTCTGATATTGCCCTCAGGGATATAAAACAGTTGTAACGTGTTGAGCCTCGCGATCGTAAAATCGGAAAAGTAGGGTAATCCATCGCAATTTGCAGAAATTGAAGTGACTGCGAATGATTTACTAAGTCTGTGGCGTTCTTTTATTTCTGTGACTTTAAAAGATCTGGGCTATTAAACGAAATTTATGGATTTCTCTCTGTTAAATATATTGGACTTTTCACATAAACTTGTATTCAATTTCGATTTAATGAAATTACTGTGTAAAAATAAGAGAAAGCATTGAATTTCAGCTGGACTGATAATCTTACTTTTTTAACTGAAATTTACTATTAATTTTCGAAAAGTAAAACATCGTTCGAAAATCTATAAATGGAAATATATTTATTTTAAAATTTATTTATTTATCTTGTATTTTTCACGAAAAAGTTTCATTCGATGTACACTTAAAAAAAAAAGTATTGCCTCCAAAGTAAGAATAAGCATTGTAAGCTGGACAGGCTCATTTGGTTTTTCTTACAGGAATATGCCATTAACCCTCCAAAAGGGTAGTATCGCAGTTTAGTTTTTCTATAAAACATATTAGTTCTAACATAAAATTATTAGGTTTTCAAAATACTTTTTAATGTATAAGATTTTCCAAATTAAAATATTTAAATGGAGGCTTGTCAGAACTTTTGATGTCCGTTTTTCTTTCTTTCTTTTTTTTTTTTTTTTTGAGTGCAATTCTCCAAAAAGTGAGCAACATGAAGTAAAAAAGGTTACATCACCAAGATTTGCATACACACCTTGCAGTGAAATGGAAAACAGTTACGCAGTAAAATTTTTGGCACAACAGCACATGACTGTGTAACGCGAAAGATATAATTTCATCTCAAAGCAACAGTGCAACATCTTAGAAATAACAGTAAGATATAGTACTGTTGTTCCGGGGTGACAGTAAAAACAGGCTTATTTTACCAGTTGTTTTTTTTTTTTTTTTCCTCTCTTAATTTCTGAAATTGATTCTGCATCCCCAATAGAAGTGGGCATACACCCCGATGATAAATGTTTGGAAAAATATACCTCTTTAGCACAAGTGAGAGTCGATTTATACTAATGATTTAAAAACTAATTTTTCGGTTTCTTTCTTACTTGACGTCACATTGCCTTTTCTGTGGTTCACCAACCTACAAAAATTTCATTGCGTTTTAATAAATGGTTGTCATTTTATAACCCTTTTTCTGTTTGCTTCTTGTTTTTTGAAATAAAGTGTAGACTTTAGTTGCTAGCAATGGTCTATAGTCTCGGTTCTCCTATTTAGCAATTACTTTACAATCTACGTCATCAAAATAACAAGTCGCTGTAACATGTATTTGAGGTGGCATGGTCAGCTTCACTTACTTGAGACATAAAAACTTTATTTAACAAACTGATCAACCAAACTCGTTTATCCATCCTTAAATACTCAACAACAAAACTAAAAACAAGCACAAGTATTTACTCGGAATGAAAAATACTCTTTATTGATTGTCTACCGTCAAACACATTTGTTCTTGTTTTCGTAAATGACTTAAGTTGGTAACTAGGCTCACTGGAATCGATTGAGTTTCATCGACACGAGTCATCGATTTGTAGGAGGTTTCAACCCACTTTTTCCTGCCATTAAGAGAATTAGCGAACAAAAAACATTTATAATAAAACTGAAAATATAAGCAAAGGGTGGTCTTTCTTTTTGAGTCCTTCATGTTCTAAGAGGTAATAAAATAGCATAATTTTAGAAACTAGCTGCGTAATGATCCTTTACGGCGCCTAATGAGATTTTTATAAGGGAAGGGTTAAACTTTCTCTTTAGCGAAAGTGCATTGAACGAGCGTTTTGCGAGGTAACTTTCGAAAGAACTTATTCTACACACACTCTAGTTAATTTCCTTTACTGTTACATGTATCGCAGATATAAATACTTGTTTTGGATGGTTTTTTTTTTTTTTTTTTGAATGTATAGTATTATACTGGTTACAAAAAACGAAATGTATTAATTCGGAAACATAATAAACAGTAGAACGTGGATTATTTTAATGATATAGTTTTAAATTTGATTTTGATTATTTCTGGCAATAGAGGAGTTGATCAATTTAAAAAATAAATATTTTTTTCTGAAAGAGCACGGTTGAAACCCCTAGTGGGAAATCGCACTGATACTGCCGTAATATTTTAAAAGGCCTTAAATAAAATTTTCTAGCAATTTATTTTTATATATCTGTGGCTTGGTTCTAAAAGGGCCTAGGTCAAAAATGTTAGTTTCGAGAAAAAGGCGATGAAAGATATTTGAGATTTTTTAGAAATAACATTCTTATATTAAGATTTCCATCATTATTTTTTGGTATTTGTTTATTGTTAGTGTAAAGAAACATTATTTTATCATATGAAATTTTTTAACCTGTTACTATTTTATGTAAATATTATGACATTGTGTGTATATGTCATTGGCTGACATTATAATAGAAATACAACCAATTTTAGTTTCATATTAGACATTGTCCTTTGTAGAATTAGAGTTTTACTAAATTGGAAACTTTTGATGGAAATAACACAGAATAAGAAAAAGTTGACATTGGCCCTTTTAGAACCAAATTTTTTTTTTCTTGAAGTTCAAAGATATCATTTTTTTTTTTTTTTTTTTTGATAAATCTATATTATTAAAAAATAATCGATGCATTGCTTTAATATTTATGCATTGTTCTGAAGGAATGTTCTAAAAATAAAGTTACTCCCCTAAATTTAATTTTTAACTTCCAACGTTACCTAAATACCCTGAACACTAACTGCCATGCATATACTTAAATAAGTTATAATTATCCATTGTGTGAAGCCAAGATGTAAACTGCTCGAGATTACATGAAAATTGAATGTCATTTCGGGCAAGCAAATGAGAATAATGAATCCTGTGCGGCATAACGCTTCACTAATCGACCAAAACTACTTGTATGAACACCCGTTGACAGAAATGGCTGTCCGCGACAACTTTCCAAATCCTGAAATGGCAGCTCATTTATTACAGCAAATGATGGCAGATCATTGGCTGTATGTTATCTACCAGAAATTTGAATTAATTAGTTTCGGTCTCGGCAGCGAATTTTAAAAAGATGATGCTTTTAACTATCATTTTGAATCAAGTCGAGCCATTTGCCACAGCTGTCAAGACGTATGGTCTTTTAGACTGGAATTTGACAGCACTAGAGTGAACATTAGTTTTGCTTTTCAAGCTCCATGTCACGTTGTTGGATGTCAATTAATACAACGTAATCTGCCTGTTAATTATTAACGAATAGTTAAGAGATTGGATGGTGTTGAGAAAGAAATAATATTGTCTCTCTATGAGAAGAATAAAACGAATATTTAGCGATTTTCTTAAGATAATTCCTATGAAATAGGAGTAGTGTTTCTTTTGTTAATGTCTTAGAAAATAAATAGTTCTAGAGATATTTACAGAACGTTAGTTTTAAGATTGATTTCTCTTCTACCAAAATTGTGAATTTTGGGTGCAGGAAATTGCTTATTTCATGAACTTTTTATTTGAAACACTTAGGACTGCAAGAAGTTATCTGCTTCTGACCAAGCCCACATTTGCTCCGTCAACTCAGAGATGTGCAGTAATGTCTCTGCCAGTATTATCGACGACTATAATGCGCAGAAATTCATGACAACGGTCAAATGAAATACCCCAACTAAAGTGCGCATGCGTGCATGCATGCGCGCACATGAACGTCGTGCAATATGGTGTATGTGTGTGCGAATTTTTTTTTATAATTTTTTTAAACTATTATTCTTAAACATATTTCAAGCCCAAAGAACTGTAACAAAGCTATTAAGCAATATATGGAGCACCTTACAACAAATAAGTGTAGGGTACCAAAATTAAGAATTAGGAGATAACTACAGTCGAGCCCGCTTATTAGAGTATCGGTCAAAGTAACATCCCTCTTAATCAAACAAATTTGCGATGTACCAAACCGCTGCAGTTTGTCATTTTAATCCCGGAAAAGAAAGTATCCCGGCTATTAGAATACTTTTTCGTAGAAAATTGTCCATTCCATCAAGCTCTCCTTTGCTTTGGGAACAAAAAATGACACTCGTACCCCTGGTATTATTGTTGTCTTTTGTCAGCGAGGTTGGCAATTTGGAGTGCGCTGCTTCACTTTTATAACTGTACCGTCACTTGGTGTAAAGTACGACTTCCACAGTACACACAAGCCATAAGGACCCATTTACAGGGTAAGCAACCATTCACAACAAAATCTACTTAGGGCTTGATTTTGCGAATATTTTACTCAAAACTAAGCTCACTTACACCCCTTTGCTTCTCACTGCCTCATATGGCAAGTTATTTATTCTAATCAAATATATTTTACATAAATAAAATATTAAAAAATTATAATCTACTTATATTAAAAACTGAGTATCTTTCTCACTATCTTTCTTTCTAACTATCTTTCTAACTATCTTTCTATCTTTCTATGTCACGCTTCTTTCTCCTGAACGCCAATGAACTGAAAGTCGAACCAGGTACCGATAGATAGGTAATTTTTCAAGCTTCTTTAGTTTCAATTGATATAATTATACGATTTTAATTAGCGAAGATATCAATTAATAAGTAGTCAAATTTAAAGCGATTAAGCCTAATAAATGATTAAATATGAAATCCATTCTTGCAAACCGTCGTTGCTATGAAACGGTGATAACGATGATAATGAGAATTTTGAATGAAGGCTTAACTAAATCAAACACGAAACTCATAAGCGGACCACTTACGTAGAATTTTTATCGCTAGCTACTGGTAATATTTTGAAACATTTATTTGTTGAAGAGCCATCTACTTATATTAAAAACTGAGTATCTATGTCTGCTTTTTTTCTTTGAGCGACCTGAACTTACTGAAACTTTCCTCACCATCTTGAAGACGTGAAGCATCTCAATAATTCGAATGATTTTTTTATATAGGAAAAAAGTAAAGGCGTGAAGCGCCTGTAAGCGAGCCGCCTTGGCGGGGAGTAGTTTCTTTAAATTTTTTTCTCACTACTTTCAGGGCAAGAAGTGCCCGTGCAACGCCGGGCCACGTGCGTGGTATGTCTTGAAATCGAATGAACATTAAATTATATCAAATAATATAATTTCAGAATGAGGTAAAAGTTAGAGAGGGGGGACGTTATGCATCAGCATGCCGCAGGAAGCTAATCTAGCTGCCCTGGCAGCTAGTAGGATTATAAAGATTGCTCTCCGCATGCAGAATGATGATGACCAATTTGAAATAATTATCGCATTTGAGTATGGAAAAGCTCGAACCAATGAGTTTCTGATCTTCAACCATTTACTTCCAATTAACCTAAGGTGCCCAACCCAAAGTCAAGTTAAAAATTGCCACTTAGTAGCTTAATCACATTTGAGAATCCTACGCTAAAATTTTTCACGGAGGTAACTCGGTTTCATAATTGCTTTGAAACCATGTAACATGGCAGAAAAAAAATGTTAACGATGTATGAAAGAGAGTAGAAATTTTTTAGATGTGGTTTGAATATTAAGGTACTAATCCGTTCGTAGTAGAAGTGTGTGATACCTGTGAATGTAACGATATTTTTATTTTAATTACACCTATTTAGTTTTTCCATTTGAATATAATGGTTAAAACAGTACTGATTGATTTATTTTGTTCAGACTTCATATGAATTATCTCACTGTTGCAAATTGTTCAGGAATGCAAATTGCAAGCACGAAAATTTATGGCCGTTGCCAAGATTGTCATCTATCAGCCGCCTAACCACGTTCTTAAGTGAACCTTGATTTTAAAGATGCTCTCGCTTGAGGGTCATTCCATTTTAAATCAACAAATGGGGTGCGCATCACCATTTTTGATTTAGATGAAAATTTGCATGTGTATTCCTTTTACTTCCCAGAGCTCAAAACAGTGTTCATTTTATTTTAAAAAAAATTACCCTTTGATATATAGGCCATTTTTGTTGTTGGCAACAGCGAAAATTGGGCGTTTTGATGCTTTGTTTGATGAACTATAACTTTTTTTTTATCAAAGATTTTGAGCTCAAATATAGCTCATTGGAAAGCTAAGAAAAAGATCTTTTTATATATGCTATCAATAAATTTCAGATTTTAAAAAAATATTTATTTTTTCAAGGTCAAAGCTCACGACGAAAATAACATTTTTTACTACTTTCGAGCATTAAAAAACCCATGAAGGGTTCAAAGTAACAAGCCGATTTTTTCATCATATATTCATAGTCATGGTTACTTACTGTATAAAAAAAATTGGCTTGTTACTCCACCCCCTTTATGAGATATGCCCCCCCAAAGTTGTAAATTTTTTAAAAAATCCAATTTTCAACGCTAAAAAAATGCATGTGGGGGGCAAGATAAAAAATTTTTTATATGTGGTATGTTAAGTACTTTTAACCAGCTTTCTAATGAAACAAAAGTTGCTTTGTTATTCAAAGGCGTTTGGCAGATATAAGGGACTGAACTTTCAAAAAATTGCACAAAAACAACACGATTATTTTCATTTTTTTAAATCTTTTTTTTATTTAAATTTAATTATATACCTTATTCTTTGCCTTAAATGCTAAAAAAAAGACTAAGAAGAGCAATGAAGAAACATATTTAAAGTTTAATAAGATAATTTAATACTTTTAACACCTGGGAATATAGAATACCACTAAACTTGTCTGATTTTTAAACATCTGATTGCTACCTATAACAGGACTGAGAATTTCTCAACTTGCCCAGGTTTGTTCATACCATGTGGTTTTCCTTGTTCTGGCTTGATCTCACATGTGTATCTTAGTTGTCTTTCAAATTCTGAAAGAAGTAGGTTGGTGAGCTAGTGTTTCTGCTGTAAAATCTTGTGAAGCTGATGTGATTTCTTTTCATTTCAAGTTCATTCATATTCACAGAATGTTTTGTTAAAGGTAAAAGAAGAAATTCTTTAGAATCCTTAAATATAAATTTAAATTTGTGTTTCTACATGTAAACAGTGAATAAGTTATGTATAATAGGGTGTCCCGAAAAAATTGAATTTCTACAAAGCACTTAGCCTTAGTGCGGAAAATTTGTGACTTCCCAACACTAATTACTGGGTAAAATTTCTTGACTCTGAGTTAATGCCTTCTGCTCTGGCAAGAGGCTTGAAATTTAGAGATTTTTGGGAAAAAATCGAAAAAAGAGAAAATTTACAAAATATTTTAAAATTCACAGAATGTTAAGCTTTAGTGCTGCAAACTTGTGACTTTCCAACACTAATCACTGAGAAAAATTTCGTGGCTCTGAGTTAATACCTTCTGCTCTGGCATGAGGCTAGAGTTTTAGAGATTTTAAGAAAAAAATCAAGAAAAAGAGAAAAGTTACAAAATATTTTAAATTTCACCGATTGTTAAGAATTAGTGTAAAAAAATTGTGGCTTCCTAACGCTAATATCAGAGAAAAATTTCGGAACTCTAAGTTAATATCTTCCGCTATGGCAAAAGACTTTCAGGTAAAAGAACCCAAAAGATTAATATCAGAGCAAAATTTCGTGACTCTGAGAAAATGTCTTCCGCTATGGCAAAAGACTTGAATTTTAGGTAAAAGCGCCCTAAATATTTTAATAAAAGATCCCAAAAGAGAGGTCTTTATTTATAATCTAATTTCATGTAGAAAAAAGGTCGATTAGAAATTAAAGTATTTATGCAGTTAGAATATCTCACGACAAATGTTCAAAAAATTATAACTGCATTTTTCGTATAGATTTCTTTGCATTAAAGAAAAAATTGCAAAGTGGGTTTAAATCTCATCCATTATGCATTTTAAAAACTTCAAAATGTACAGTTCACGCTTTAGAATTTACAGTTAGAGAGACATCATGTATAGCTGTAATTTGTAATCTCTTTTATGCTGAAATGCAGGCATATTGCTGGGTGATTTTAAAACAGCCAAAATAAATTCGTCTCTTTTTTCTTGGCCACAGACTTGATTTGATGCCTTCGAAACTAACTTCAAGATGCGTTCAACGGCCTGTGTGGGGCAAGGGAATAGAATAAACTTCCATTTTTCGCATGGAACTCCAACAACCAACATATTTCGAAGATCGTCTGAAGGAACATTGCGGAGAACTGTTGGAGGCGTTATTTTGCAATTGTTCCAGTCTATCAAACTAATATAATCTGCAGCTTCAAAGCTAAGCTTCGGAATGTGGAATAAATATGCGCACACAGTCTTCACAACAGATCCACATTCTCTAGCCTTTAAGATTCTATAAATACCGAGCTCTCTGATAGTCACATTTTCATACGTTATTATACTTAACAGAATGTTTTCTGGACAAGCAAAGAATGCATTCCGAGCAATGATGGGATCGATTACGTTAAGATATATTTTTGGCAAGTATCTTGATGCATGACTTTGTTTGATTCTTCGATTAAACTGAAGTTGAAGTAGATGTGCCAAAAGAGTAGCGAATAGAGTCCTGCGACTTTTTCTTGAGTCTCTTTGGAAGTATCTTTGTTTCTTCAATATCCACTGCACCGATGGACATTAATCTAGTAGTCCTTTGATCAGAAAAAAATGGCCTTTCTTTTAACGGAACTCTTTTCTCTTTAGGACATGCACATGAATACAAATCATGGCACTTACAAGCAGCTATATCAAAGAGTTTCACTGCTACCTCCTTAAATTTCATAAGTAGATCTCTTGTTTTCTCGTTGTGTTTGACTCTTTTAAGAACAGCCTTCATGGCCACAGATTTTTTGTGATAAATAAGTATCATTGCAATAACACGTTGTTCTGAAATTACCGCAGTGCACGAGTCCTTACACAAGTTAACCATCTTTCTTGCTACACGATCAGCAATAATCGAGAAGCTAGGCTCCTTGTTACTAGCCATCTCTAAAGAAAATATTCGTCTCTCGTACATACAACATTTTATAACATCTCCATAGGTTAGAAGCGTGCAGTCAGTAGCATACCCAAAAGTTGTCCATTTAGAAATATTTCTTGGGGGAAAAAATTTTAGCTTTTCGATTTAGACATATTGCAGTAATACGAAAAACACTCCATACGACTTCGAACCAATATTTAAAACACTTGACTTCCTTATAGACTTAACCATATAAACAAAAAAGATGAGCCCATTTCAGTTAAAGAGGTAGTCTGATGTTGTTATTCAGGCGATAAAAATTCGAAATATTGGAGCGTATTAGGTATGTAGCAGCTTTGTTATGTGTAACTCGCATTTAAGAATTTTTTTACGAAATGGTCCAATTTTAGACCTCTTTTCAGAGCATAAGTAGTTAGCTCACAGACTTAAAATTTTACCTATTAGTTTGTGATAGGAAGTCACAAATTTTTTGCACTAATTCTTAACATTCGGTGAAATTTGAAATATTTTGTAAATTTTCTCTTTTTTTGATTTTTTTCTAAAAATTTCTAAAATTCAAGCCTCTTGCAAGAGCAGAAGGTATTAACTCAGAGTCCCGAAATTTTTTCAGGGATTAGTGTTAGGAAGTCACAAATTTTCAGCACTAAGGCTTAACATTCTGTGGATTTTAAAAACTTTTTTTATATTTTCTCTGTTTTCGATTTTTTTCCCAAAATCTCTAACTTTTAAGCCTTTTGCCAGAGCAGAAGGCATTAACTCAGAGTCAAGAAATTTTGCCCTGTGATTAGTGTTGAGGAGTCACAAATTTTCCGCACTAAGGCTAAGTGCTTTGTAGAAATTCGATTTTTTCGGGACACCCTAATGTATAACCCTAAATGCTCCATAGGAGTTTTTGAGAATGATGATTGTAATATTTTAAGTTACAGTAGGCAGCCTACTGTAAATAGTATTTCTGAGTACAGTGATAATGATAAAACTTACCTGCACCTGAGAACTATGTGTAAAACTATTGAAACTGTTTGTACCTACCATGCAAAAAAATTTCTTGTCAAATTTTGCCACCTTTATGGAACTTCTTGCTGGTAGGTACAAACAGTTTCAATAATTTTACACCTAGTTCTCAGGTGCAGTAAAGTTTTATCATTATCACTGTACTCAGAAATACTATTTACAGTAGACTGCCTACTGTAACTTAATATATTACAATCATTCTCAAAAACTCCTATGGAGCATTTAGGGTTATCCATAACTTATTCACTGTTTACATGTAGAAAGACAAATTTAAATTTATATTTAAGAATTCTAAAGAATTTTGTTTTTTACCTTTAACAAAACATTCTGTGAATATGAATGAACTTGAAATGAAAAGAAATCACATCAGCTTCACAAGATTTTACAGCAGAAACACTAGCTCAACAACCTACTTCTTTCAGAATTTGAAAGACAACTAAGATACACATGTGAAAGCAAGCCAGAACAAGGATGACCACATGGTATGAACAAACCTGGACAAGTTGAAAAATGCTCAGTCCTGTTACTCCACAATAGGTAGCAATCAGATGTTTAAAAATCAGACAAGTTTAGTGGTATTCTATATTCCTAGGTGTTAAAAATATTAAATTATCTTATTAAACTTTAAATATGTTTCTTCATTGCTCTTCTTAGTCTTTTTTTAGCATTTAAAGCAAAGAATAAGGTATATAATTACATTTAAATAAAAAAAAGATTTAAAAAAATGAAAATAATCGTGTTGTTTTTGTGCAATTTTTTGAAAGTTCAGTCCCTTATATCTGCCAAACGCCTTTGAATAACAAAGCAACTTTTGTTTCATTAGAAAGCTGGTAAAAAGTACTTAACATACCACATATAAAAATTTTTTTACCTTGCCCCCCACATTTTTTTTTTTTTTTTTTTTTTTTTTTTTTTTTTTTTTTTTTTTTTTTTTTTTTTTTTTTTTTTTTTTTTTTTTTTTTTTTTTTTTTTTTTTTTTTTTTTTTTTTTTTTTTTTTTTTTTTTTTTTTTTTTTTTTTTTTTTTTTTTTTTTTTTTTTTTTTTTTTTTTTTTTTTTTTTTTTTTTTTTTTTTTTTTTTTTTTTTTTTTTTTTTTTTTTTTTTTTTTTTTTTTTTTTTTTTTTTTTTTTTTTTTTTTTTTTTTTTTTATTTTTTTTTTTTTTTTTTTTTTTTTTTTTTTTTTTTTTTTTTTTTTTTTTTTTTTTTTTTTTTTTTTTTTTTTTTTTTTTTTTTTTTTTTTTTTTTTTTTTTATTTTTTTTTTTTTTTTTTTTTTTTTTTTTTTTTTTTTTTTTTTTTTTTTTTTTTTTTTTTTTTTTTTTTTTTTTTTTTTTTTTTTTTTTTTTTTTTTTTTTTTTTTTTTTTTTTTATTTTTTTTTTTTTTTTTTTTTTTTTTTTTTTTTTTTTTTTTTTTTTTTTTTTTTTTTTTTTTTTTTTTTTTTTTTTTTTTTTTTTTTTTTTTTTTTTTTTTTTTTTTTTTTTATTTTTTTTTTTTTTTTTTTTTTTTTTTTTTTTTTTTTTTTTTTTTTTTTTTTTTTTTTTTTTTTTTTTTTTTTTTTTTTTTTTTTTTTTTTTTTTTTTTTTTTTTTTTTTTTTTTTTTTTTTTTTTTTTTTTTTTTTTTTTTTTTTTTTTTTTTTTTTTTTTTTTTTTATTTTTTTTTTTTTTTTTTTTTTTTTTTTTTTTTTTTTTTTTTTTTTTTTTTTTTTTTTTTTTTTTTTTTTTTTTTTTTTTTTTTTTTTTTATTTTTTTTTTTTTTTTTTTTTTTTTTTTTTTTTTTTTTTTTTTTTTTTTTTTTTTTTTTTTTTTTTTTTTTTTTTTTTTTTTTTTTTTTTTTTTTTTTTTTTTTTTATTTTTTTTTTTTTTTTTTTTTTTTTTTTTTTTTTTTTTTTTTTTTTTTTTTTTTTTTTTTTTTTTTTTTTTTTTTTTTTTTTTTTTTTTTTTTTTTTTTTTTTTTTTTTTTTTTTTTTTTTTTTTTTTTTTTTTTTTTTTTTTTTTTTTTTTTTTTTTTTTTTTTTTTTTTTTTTTTTATTTTTTTTTTTTTTTTTTTTTTTTTTTTTTTTTTTTTTTTTTTTTTTTTTTTTTTTTTTTTTTTTTTTTTTTTTTTTTTTTTTTTTTTTTTTTTTTTTTTTTTTTTTTTTTTTTTTTTTTTTTTTTTTTTTTTTTTTTTTTTTTTATTTTTTTTTTTTTTTTTTTTTTTTTTTTTTTTTTTTTTTTTTTTTTTTTTTTTTTTTTTTTTTTTTTTTTTTTTTTTTTTTTTTTTTTTTTTTTTTTTTTTTTTTTTTTTTTTTTTTTTTTTTTTTTTTTTTTTTTTTTTTTTTTTTTTTTTTTTTTTTTTTTTTTTTTTTTTTTTTTTTTTTTTTTTTTTTTTTTTTTTTTTTTTTTTTTTTTTTTTTTTTTTTTTTTTTTTTTTTTTTTTTTTTTTTTTTTTTTTTTTTTTTTTTTTTTTTTTTTTTTTTTTTTTTTTTTTTTTTTTTTTTTTTTTTTTTTTTTTTTTTTTTTTTTTTTTTTTTTTTTTTTTTTTTTTTTTTTTTTTTTTTTTTTTTTTTTTTTTTTTTTTTTTTTTTTTTTTTTTTTTTTTTTTTTTTTTTTTTTTTTTTTTTTTTTTTTTTTTTTTTCTTTTTTTTTTTTTTTTTTTTTTTTTTTTTTTTTTTTTTTTTTTTTTTTTTTTTTTTTTTTTTTTTTTTTTTTTTTTTTTTTTTTTTTTTTTTTTTTTTTTTTTTTTTTTTTTTTTTTTTTTTTTTTTTTTTTTTTTTTTTTTTTTTTCTTTTTTTTTTTTTTTTTTTTTTTTTTTTTTTTTTTTTTTTTTTTTTTTTTTTTTTTTTTTTTTTTTTTTTTTTTTTTTTTTTTTTTTTTTTTTTTTTTTTTTTTTTTTTTTTTTTTTTTTTTTTTTTTTTTTTTTTTTTTTTTTTTTTTTTTTTTTTTTTTTTTTTTTTTTTTTTTTTTTTTTTTTTTTTTTTTTTTTTTTTTTTTTTTTTTTTTTTTTTTTTTTTTTTTTTTTTTTTTTTTTTTTTTTTTTTTTTTTTTTTTTTTTTTTTTTTTTTTTTATTTTTTTTTTTTTTTTTTTTTTTTTTTTTTTTTTTTTTTTTTTTTTTTTTTTTTTTTTTTTTTTTTTTTTTTTTTTTTTTTTTTTTTTTTTTTTTTTTTTTTTTTTTTTTTTTTTTTTTTTTTTTTTTTTTTTTTTTTTTTTTTTTTTTTTTTTTTTTTTTTTTTTTTTTATTTTTTTTTTTTTTTTTTTTTTTTTTTTTTTTTTTTTTTTTTTTTTTTTTTTTTTTTTTTTTTTTTTTTTTTTTTTTTTTTTTTTTTTTTTTTTTTTTTTTTTTTTTTTTTTTTTTTTTTTTTTTTTTTTTTTTTTTTGTTTTTTTTTTTTTTTTTTTTTTTTTTTTTT
>JAXGGA010003385.1:90000-103690 GCA_038373865.1 Uloborus plumipes
GCAGTTGTCGTTTTAGTTGCAAAATATGGGTACGTCTGAATTAAAAACATAGTCCGGCACATGTGTATATACAATCCTTAAACAAATTGTCTCTCTTAATAACATTGCTTTATTCTTTCACATATCAATTGGAGGGGTGGCCTGAATTGAAATAAACTTTGGTGTTAAGCCTACTGTGGTAATTTATATGCATTTAAAGACTTTTACAACCATACTACCAAATCTCCATCTGCAGAAAATGCACTTTGGCTTACTTTCTTCTTCCTATGGAGAAAAACCCGGTAAGTAGCGTTAGAATGTGAGAATATGAAAGAAGTATTGTCGGCCCCGCCTAAACGAATACTGTCGGTTCCAAGAAATATTATTCGATTTAACGGGGTATTCGATTAAGCGGGGATCTTTAACATTGTATCTATGACACGGTTAGGATATTTTATTCGTATAAGTAGAGTATTTGTTTATCCATAACCGTATTATGCGGGTATTACAGTAGGGGAGAGCGGGGCTAAAAGTTCCGCGGGTAAGTTGTTCCCTTTGAAATAACTCAGCTAAGAAAAAAGATACAAGTATTTTGTAAATACGTCGTGAAATAGAATGTTATAGCGCACAAATGGCGGCCATTTTAGCCAGCCCAGTGGCGTCCGGTGTATCAAAAGCCGAGCACGTGCATTACTGATTTACGAAAGTAAATATTTTTGTTTTTGGTGTTTTTGGTCTTTCGCCCTAAATTGAATAGTTAATGTTTAGCTTTTTGGTTTTTTTACATGAAGATAGATTGTGCACCCTTATATCCTACGCTGAAACTATTTACGTTTCGTTATCTAACCTATAATTTAATGTTTTAAAGACATGTGCTTTTGGGGCTAGTTGTTCCCTTTTTTGGGGGCAAGTTGTTCCGCGGAACAACTTGCCCCAGAAAAATTAGCAACTATCCCGAAGAAACGTCTTGCCCTATTCATCTGAACCAGTGATGCAGTGACTTAATACACATATAAATAAATATTATATGCTACTGTGAAGACCGAAAGTGAGATTTCATCAAACATAAATCCAGAAATATTCAGTCTATCCGATAGATATATATTAGATATAAAATTTTCGAAAAGCGAACCATGTAAGCTATCGAAATATGTTTCATACTTTGATATAAAAGTCATAATTTCGGAGAATCGTATTAGAAGTTCTAGATAGCTCCCTGTTATAACTGAAGACTGAACCAATTATCTTAGCTTATTAGCTGTTGAAGCTGTTAGTTATTATATGTAATTTTCATTTGTTGCACTGTATTAACTGTATTTTACCATATTAATGTGTTATAATTTACTATTTACTAGATGCGTTGCCCGGCTTTGCACGGTCTACCTTGAGAATAAAACTTTTGTCAAGCAACGCGTGTCTATAAGTCCCGATTGCATTATTAAAGTCGATATTTTGCCGGCATCTAGTGCAAAAAAGAAATCAATCGCCAAAAAAAGTTTTAAATCCCGTCGTAACAGGAAAAGCCTCAAAGCAAAGGTCTCATCAGAAAGATCGAAGAAAATACGTCCTAAAGGAAATTTTCTCGCGCAGCTTTGGAAATTACTAACCGCTTCACCCGGCAAAAAGATACAGGCGTTTTTAAGTTAGTAAAAATCAATTTCAAATTGGATTTACAGAAATCGTCTGTTCTAATTAGCGTGAAAAAAATGAATGGTAAAAAAAAGTTGAATAAAAATGGGTTGCCATTTTTTTTCTTGAGCGTAAACTAATTTTCTAAATATGGCCGATTTTAACAGCATTCAGTGGATTTTTCGCAAAATATCGCCAATAGCGCAAAAATTGAACCGAAATTCAAGAAATCATTTTCTTCGGCAAATTTGTCGCCAACTTGGCGAGCTGTCACCAAGTTGGCGTCAAACACTTGGCGACCAAAAGCTTGGCGATATATCGTCAAGTGATTGCGCCAATTCATATCACTTTTGTCTACATTAAAATTAACACTGATTTACCCCAAAGAAGGGTAAGCCCCCCCCCCCCGGGAACATTCGAATGCAACCACAAGGGGAGGTACACAACTAGACCTCCCTCAAAGCCAACATATCAAATTAGAATCTTCTACGGTATACAGTTTTTGAGTTACGCGACATACCTACATACGCACATGCATACATACGTACATACAGTCATACAGCCGTACATAAAGTCATACTAATATCAACCATTGTTTTTTTAATACAAATTATGTTTTTAAGGAGTTATTCATCTCGCAACGTGGTTAAATTCGAAATCAGCATCGTTATTCATCGACTTGTTGATATCGGAACAACTTGCCCCAAGACGGGGTTAGTTGTTCCTTTTCGGCTTTACTTGCTATAAAATTAATTACTAAAAAACCTTACAATATACAACTCAAAAAACAGTCTGTATATCAAAGGGACATATAATACTAAGTTTTAACCTCGGAATATTAATTCTAGAACAAAGTTTTCAAAACGAATTTTGAGCTTGATCAAAAAACGGAACTTTTAGCCCCGCTCTCCCCTAATGCCATCTATTGAGTAGCAGATAATTCATTGCGAGATTATCAGCAATAATTGATGGAATAAAAAACTTTTTTACAGTCAAGATGTCAAACAGGCATGACGTTAAGAGTTCACTCACCAACTTTTGGCAATTCCAAAAGTGATATTTTTTGGATTCCTTACAGTATAGCTGACAGATGGAAAAAAAAATGTTCTGATGAAAATACAGCAAATTACATTTTTTTACTCCATAAATGGCTGAATAAGTAAAAATAAATATTATGCATTTTTGACCCCCCCCCCTCCCTTTTAAACAAACATTTCCGTCTTTCTCTCCTCTCTTATCTTCTTATATTTTTTGTCAGTGTGAATGAGAACAAAAGAGGAAGAGTCGGAGATAGTCCAGTCAAATTAGACATTAAAATCGCAAATCGGGATGTAGTTCTGATTTTTTAATATGTTGTTTGGGTCACCTAGGGTAGTTCAAATCTAAGTTTGCACCTTTCCAAACCCTGTGCTCGCTGCGGAATTCGCGAAAAACTGCGAAAATTTCCGACTTTTTTCAGTTTTTCCCTTATAACTTCAAAACTATGCAACTTTTGATTATACATGTGAATACCCGTTTTAAAGAACACTAAATTTTCAATAATTTGAGCCCAAGTAGCGCTCTGTAGGACCAATAGTTTAGGAAATATCGAACTTCGAAAATTGGTCATTTTTTGCGAAAAGTGAAAAAATTATGCTTCAATCGCATTTCAGACCAAATATCAATATAATTTCCTGCTCTACAAGAATAAAAATGGACATGAAGCTATAGTAAATTTAATTGGCTTTCATTTAAGCCCAAAAAGAAGTCTCTGGACTCAGTAGTTCTTCCACAATTACGAAAAACAAAATGTTCGAAATTTTTGAATTTTTCGAGAAATGAAAAAAAATCGTTTCTAATAAGAATAAGAGGCACTAGACGATAAGAAATACATAGAATGGAAAAAAGGTTAACATTATATTTAAATATTATTTTCATTGTTTAAAAACTCTTCAAGGTTAATTTCAATCAATGTTTAGTTTTTTTTTTTTTTTTGAGGGTCCTTGTTTGCTGTGTTCGTATCTCGAAACTGCAGAAAAGGAACGTTTTTGCTCTTGCTCCAGATAATCGTCTAAGAAAGAAACGTTATCAGTATTTTCCTCTTCTTCATCCATTGTAACTGGATGGACGTTGTTGCAACTTTTTCCAGAGCACCTAGTACACAAAGCAGAACATTTTAGTCCGGCTTTACGGCAAGAACATGCTCCCATGCATCCTTTTTTGCACTGGCACGATAGAAATTTCAGGAGCATGGGCGAGGCTGGTTCACATAATGTTGTGACTGGTATTAAGCCATTGGGAGTTTTTGACCAACCCCATTCCACTGCATCTTTCTCAACCCCCAACCACTTTTGCACTTGATGGTACGTACGATAGGAATGGAAGTTGGCAGCATCTTTAGTTGGGGGCAAACGGGCCAAGTTAACCTCGCATTGGCAGTTGCTTTAACAAACAGTTGGAATCGAAGACCATGCAGTGTATCGGTGAATGCATCTCCTCCGTACAAAGCAACAAGGTATTTTTGCCCTACTTTGGCAATGGCTTCGTGGCTAACATCTGGAAGGAGAAATGTACCAGCCAAATGAATCAAACTCTGCCTCTTTTCAAAAATGCTGCATAGCTTTGCCTTTCCTTTCCAGTAGAGGGCAGATGAGGTGTCGCATCCACTAAATGCGTGAAGAAACAGTTCGAATCCTTTAGGCAATTCCATGGCTCCTCCACCGAATGAAGTTGTTGAAAACTGTGTGCAAGTGAAGTCACCTTTTTTATTTTTTTGGAAATAAACATTATGAATGTTTGATCCTAAACCGCAGAGAAGAACAAGTAAGTCCACGTCCTCTCCTGCCACGATCACGCTCTCGTAAAAAGTACTTTTTTCGAGAGCGGTTAGGATAATCATGCAGTCTGCATCTTCCGTTGCTTTTTTAGTTTCAATGCCTTCATGTTAAAAGGCAAGGCACAACTCGTTAATGAGGCGTCGTTTATTGCTCTCGTTGGCTAATAGTTTCTCCTGGGGCACTGTGATGATCGTTGAAGAGTCAAATACAATCTCACTGCTACTAAGAACAGAGTAGCGACGCAATCACTCTGCTGTTTTAGTACTTCTGAGAGCTCCATCCTCAGGGTAACCATCAAACACCACTGCTACGTTCCTACCAAAGTGATTAAATGTGTAAGTAATATATCCATCAGTTATTGAACTGATAGAATCATTTTGGCGCCATATAACCTCATGCAGAAGGTATCCTCCGTCTACTACTACAAATGTACTGAATGTATTTGGAATGTTTTGCTCGAGTGGAGTGAAAGAGCAGAAGAAAGAAGATTTTGTTCCTTTTCGCATCCCTTCGTTATTGAACTGAGTCTTTCTGTCTACCGAGAAAGTACACTATTGGATGTTCCGCGACCATGGGTTAACCCTCCCTGACTCTTCATGGATTTCATGAGAACCTGTTCAATACATAAGTCTGTCCACAGGCCTGACCAAAATTTATCGGATCTGCGAATCGTGAAGTATTGTTTAGTGAAGTTAGCAATTCCTCTGGGACCATTCGCTGTTGCAGAGCACTCATATCTTGTAGGTATAAGCGTGCACTTTTGGCGTAAAAAAATGACCCGCTGAGTGAAAGAATGGAAGCATTTTGCTAACTGTGTCCAGGTGGAGCTCCCAGTCACCTGCTCTCTCAGCCTGAATGAGTTTCTTAATTAATACAGTCATCCTGAAATATTGCACCAAAAGTTTTGAGGTGGGCCCTTTTCTTTCCTTCTGGTCTACTTCAGCCCTACATTTCGCATTAAGATTATGAACAATTTCATTTTCATTTGCCAACCAAATCATTGATCTGTCATCTTCATTCAAAATCTCCTCAATAATTACTTTTTCCTCATCAGTTAGCTGAATCTTATTGAAAATAAAATAAGCTAAAGAAAGATTTGTCAACAGATGAGCTCTTACAGCTCTAGAATATGCGTGTCCATTTAGAATTTTATCAACACTGTTCTCTGCATAAATTGTGGCGAGAAATTCTTTTAGACCACTACCTGCCATGATAGCACCAATAGCTCCCATGAAAGACATAAGAAGGTGAAAACCACCTAACCTCACTACCACCGCCTTCAAATCGGTATGCTAGCAATTCTCAACAATGTCTCTGGCTTTCATATAAAGGGGTTGATCATATGTCACAAAGCCCATGAGCTTTGGTTCTTGCACTGGCCTCAAGAAGAGATGTTAAAACAGTGTTATAATTTGTGGGTGGAGCGTGAATGAATGGGAGATATACTATTTTTGAGAACTGGAAATCTAGGCCATTAGTCACTTGTTCCATGTATCCATTCTATGTATATATACCATTCTATGTATTTCTTATTGTCTAGTGCCTCTTATTCTTATTAGAAACGATTTTTTTTTTCATTTCTCAAAAAAATCAAAAATTTTGAACATTTTGTTTTTCGTAATTGTGGAAGAACTACTGAGTCCAGAGACTTCTTTTTGGGCTTAAATGAAAGCCAATTAAATTTACTATAGCTTCATGTCCATTTTTATTCTTGTAGAGCAGGAAATTATATTGATATTTGGTCTGAAATGCGATTGAAGCATAATTTTTTCACTTTTCGCAAAAAATGACCAATTTTCGAAGTTCGATATTTCCTAAACTATTGGTCCTACAGAGCGCTACTTGGGCTCAAATTATTGAAAATTTAGTGTTCTTTAAAACAGGTATTCACATGTATAATCAAAAGCTGCATAGTTTTGAAGTTATAAGGGAAAAACTGAAAAAAGTCGGAAATTTTCGCAGTATTTCGCGAATTCCGCAGCGAGCACAGGGTTTGGAAAGGTGCAAACTTAGATTTGAACTACCCTAGGTGACCCAAACAACATATTAAAAAATCAGAACTACATCCCGATTTGCAATTTTAGCCCTTTTTTTTACATAGATTGACTGGACTAAGATGAAAGAAGAAAAATTGCAAAATTTAAGTTTGACCCCTCTTCCTTTGCGGTGGCGTTTGTGAGTGTGGCGAGCTTTTGTAATTGTGTGTGTGCAAGCGCGTTCATATGTAGACTTGTGAAAGTGTGTGTAAATGCGCATGTGTGTGTATGTACTGTCTAATCTTCTTTGTTACAACCCTCCGTGCATTTACGCATGCGTCAGGTCTTCTCTGATCTTACTAAAATAGGGGTGTTAGGTAAGATAACAAAAAGGGGAAGATCATTTTGAGCCGTATCAAACAACGCGGAACGATGCTAATTTCAAATACATATTTTAGTTGAATATGTCAAAAGGATGTAGCAAATGCAAGTTTTGAATTGAAAATTTCGGAAAGTTATCACCCACAACCTATCTACCCTTTTTAAAGTGGAACTGTTCGCGAGTGCCAGGCGCAGCTTTCAGGGACGGACAGCAGGCATGTTTATGTAGGCGCGCTCACACGTGTGTATAATAGTAGTGTACGAGAGGGGAGGGGGCAGGTGTTGTGTGTATGTCGGTATTGCGTGTGTGTGTGTGTGTGTGTGTGTAAGTAAGAGTGCATGCGTACGTGTTTGTGTGCGTGTATAGGTGTATATGTGTGTGTGTAGGCCTGGCGTGTGTAGTAGTATGTGGACGTATGTGCGTGAGCGTGTCTTAATCTTGAATAGGCGTAACAAAAATAACTAATGTTTTTGGGGAGAATATGAACAGATATCTAAGGTCAAACAAAGCATTTCATTTCTTCTTCCAGTAAACATGTGAATTGCCAAAAAACTAAAATAATTTTGAAATCATGAAAAATTAAGCTTGATTTCAAGAAAATGCATTTGAATGGAAACAAAAAAAAGTGATTTAGTATACAGGGTGTCCACTCCAATCGTGGACCAATAGCTAATTTCTAAACCGTTAGAGATAAGCATATAGTTTATTTGGGAAAAAATCTCCAAATTATGAAAGGAATTTTGGGTCTATTCAATGTTTTTCAAAAAATCAAATTTTGAAAGAGTTACGAAATTTAAATTTTTATACAGCCCCCCAGTCCTATCAATCATATTTAGTAAAACATTCTTGACACTGTAACGTTTAAAACTAAAAAAAAATCACTCTTCTACGACAAAAATTGACCGAGTTATGACGTTTTGAAAAATCAAGATTTTGAAGGATTTCGCATACGGTCCCTTAAGCGATCTCTCGATGACGTCATGAAACAATGCAAAATCTTGATTTTTCAAAACGTCATAACTCGGTCAATTTTTGTGGTGGAAGAGTGATTTTTCTTTAGTTTTAAACGTTACAGTGTCAAGAATGTTTTACTAAATATGATTGATAGGACTGGGGGGCTGTATACAAATTTAAATTTCGTAACTCTTTCAAAATTTGATTTTTTGAAAAACATTGAATAGACCCAAAATTCCTTTCATAATTTGGAGATTTTTTCCCAAATAAACTATATGCTTATCTCTAACGGTTTAGAAATTAGCTATTGGTCCACGATTGGAGTGGACACCCTGTATATTCAAGTCCCTCATGCCGGCCGGTCACAAAAAATACTACTCTCTCAATTCAAACAGACATTCCAATGTTGCGGGTTGGCTTCAGTTCTTTCAAAACATCTTCTGGGAGGAACGCTGCCTCCCTTCTTTAGTTTCTTGAAATCTCTAGGTTTTGAAGACTATCTTGTAGAATCTTTCCACACATTCATCGTTGTATGTGTGCAGGACTTACATAAAATCTGTATGACTTTTTCCCATGAATTTTTAACTGCAAATGAGTCTCCTGAGGCAATACTCTCTTTAAATCTAATTTTCAGGCATTCTAAGATCTGGTTCCTCGTTAGATATTATGGGCAGTGATAAATACTTGTTTCTGTCTTGACTAGAAGAATTAGGGCTGGACTCGTCTGATTTTTCTGTGTTTCCTGTGCTTCACTTTTTATCCTTTAATTCAGTTTAAATCGGGATAACAGAAAAAAGTGTTTGGATACACCCCGTAAATCCTTATCCAGTAACGTTGTAAAGATTCCACATTTTCTTGTGGCAAATTTTAAAAAAATGTCTGTTCTAATGTGGTACTCTGTTGCTCAGGTATATGCATAACTGTAAAATACTTTTCTGGGGTTAAAAAGGTAAAAAGGTTTGTATTTGCATACAAAGTTTTGCAGACGATAAAAACTTGTTTTTTTTTTTTTTTTTTTTTGGCTTTCCGCGTGCAGAGTTGCTTATAAGCCAGTAGGGTTGCCAGTATGGCAAAAGTTGATTTCTCATACTTTTCATGATATTACCTTTCTAAAAAAAATATCAGTCAAAAATTCATGACCTTATATTTATGTGGAGAATTTCTTTGTATGATCGGGAAATTTCGTTCCGATTCACCCTGCTGCCCCAGCATACCCCATTTTATGGTACCAGAATGGGTGAGTTTCCTTCAGTCAAAAGTACTACTTTTTGTTACTGAAATTAATAGAATGTTTTTTAAAAAATAACATGGGCCTGGAAAATACTTTAATTTTCCCAACAGTTTACTTTTTATTATTATTTTTTAAATACCTTACCTTATAAACGGGGAGTGGTTTTTGTGACGTCAGTGGTGCACCTAACAGCTTTCTTTCCTATAACACCATTTTGCTTGACTTGAATTGTCCAATCGCAGGAATCGGTGACGTCACGATCTTCGTCATCTCACTACAACCAATTAGATTTCGCGCTTACGTGCACCACTGACATCATGCGCAGCTGTTTTTTTTTTTTTTCGGAATAGCATCTGCGCACCGGTTAAAATAATTCATAAAAAATATATAGTCAAAAAAAATGGTCAATTCCTATGTTTTGAAGCATGTTCTTTCAGAAAAAAATACTTTTGAAATTTCGGAAACTCCCCCATTGTCAGAGCTAGTCTGTTAGTCGATAAGTTTTTTTTTTTTTTATTTACTGCTCTAAGCTCTCTACATCTGCAACACGTTTTGTTACACTCACGCACACACATACACCAAATTATGATCATTCTTCCATTTCAATTTAATGTTCCCCCTTTTTTTTCAATCATATTCACTAATTTATCTACGTATTTTTAATGGAGTGCAAAAAATTAATGTCAGTATTAATTTGGGGGACATAGCTTTTAGTTTTCTTCTGTACACCACAAACTGTGCCAAAAGTTGGCAAACGAACGAAACTGTTTCCAAGCAACCTTGTGGGTCTTCGTCCCAAAGTCTATTATTATAATTTAAATTAAACTTTAGAAGTATTTCTGAAAATCTGAAAATTAGCTATTTAAAAGCGTTTTCGGCCTTTTTTTTTAAAGAATGTGCTCTGTATCAAATGCACATGCTCAAGCCAGCAAAAGAGCATTTACAACTGAAAGAAAAGAATGCCAAATACTCAAACAATGATATTTTTTTCTTTTATTTGGATGATTTTGAGTAGTTCGTTTCAGCAGAGAATAAAATATGAAAAAAAAAATAGAAACAAATTGGCAGTGCAAGTGATGTCGTCTTTTGCGAAACGGGAGTGAAACGGGAGTAATTGTTAACTGCAATGCACCAACTGTAGTGGGCAGAAAGCCACGGCGTTTAGTCCAAATATTGAGCGATGTAGAACGAAGCCGGTTCGAATAAAATCTCAAGTCCAAGGTCACATCCCCCTCTCTCCCCCCCCCTCTTGACAACGTAAATAGTTCACTGCTGAGTAACATTATTAGTGAAACACCAAAACGAAGAATCTTTTTTCTTACCTGTGATTCATGTAATAGGAAAGAAAATTACAGCAAGTTATCAGAAGAAAAATATAATTTTTCTTCTCACAAAAACTTTGTTTTTCTCTTTTATTGCGTGCTGTACTCCATTTATATCGCAAATTGCTTTTTTTAACTAAAAGTCTTTTGAATTAAAGTAAGTTTATTCATTGTATCAAAAGATTTTTAGAGCAAATTTAATCAACACAAATTTCAACAGAAGACAAAAAACCACACCAACTTACGCGTAAAAACATAGATTGTTCTAATCATCTTGGGTACACCCTAAGGTGGTTCACAAACCTATGGTAAAAAAAATTAAAAAAATTGTCCTAAAGGTCACTGCTGTGTCTCATTTTTTTACCTTTGTCCACCCTAATATACTGCCAAAATTTCAACCTCCTTCTGCTTAAATAAAAAGACGGTGCTCAAAACTCAAATAGTTCTCCAGTTTTTTTCATTTTCAAGCGTTTTTCGGTTGAGCGGCCAAAAAAAAAATCCAGGTGTTTTGCTATCCTTCTTGCTGATTCTTATGTTCAATGATCCTCTGAATCCTAATATGGCCACCCTTTTCCCCATTGCCTCCCACTTTTCGAAAAAAACGCCCCCCTCCCCTCCTATTTTTATCAGATTTCGACAATTTCATAGATATTATTTGGAGGGGATAGAAACATTGTATTTTCCATTAACATTCTTCTATAGGGCTAGAGAGGTGAAAAGTTCAAAGTTATAAACACTTTTCGCAAGTTAGGGGACTCATGGGGGGATTTTCCCCTCCCCTCCGTAAAATATTTAACATATCATCAACAACTCATTTTTTCCAGCTTCAAAATTTTACACTTATTTTTTGGTGCTACACAATAATATCGGACTGCCTTCTATGACTCCCACATCCAAAAAATGTTTCAAGTTGTATTTTTTTTTTTTTTTTTTTTTAACTTTGGAAACATCGCATGTTACATATGAGTTGCACCACAGATTTCCTTCAGTAAAGAACCTTTCAGTATTATTTGTATTCATTCCAGTTATGTTCGAGCGATTACCCGGAGATCACATTTGGATTTAGTGGGGCATTTTACATAGGAAACAGCAAGAATAGTGTCAGATACATTTGAAGTTCATTTTGTGCCGAGCAGTGTTGTTATATTGACATTTACTAGAAATTTTTAATTAAAGCCAAAATATTCAAACTTCTTGCTATGCAATTCATCTTTCTATGTATATTTATATATGGATTTTTTTTTCTGAGAGAGAAAGACTTTTCGTATTGAATATTCTATTGTCTCAGCAAGGATAAGTACTCAATTTTTTTCAACAACAGGTAAAAGAAACTGCTTGTTGTCCTCATTATTGAAAAAAAATCTGTTAAATCCTTGAATTATTTGAACATTTTCCTCAGCAGCGTTATTCACCATTTTTTTTTTTTCTTCTTCTTTTAATTCTGATTGATAGTATATTTGGGGGCGTAGGACTAAGAATGTTAGAAAATAATCCCTAATATTCATGTTTGACAAAAATCCAATTGTTCTGTACCACACTTATTATATTCCACATCTTTATTGTAATAATTTGCTTTTCTTTCAACTAGAATTCGATACGAAAAACTTAGTCAAACTAATTAATTCACCAGAAAGGTGTCACAAGTACTTTAATAAAACTGTCTTAGTTTTTATTTCAATTTCCAGTTCGTTCATATCTTATAAGGTTTTTTCCTAGTTCAGATATTCCCAGAAGTTTTAATAGCAAATGGAGCATCTATTAATGTTCAATCTTTTTGTTTTACTGTACAAAAAGGCGCTGAATTTGTAGAAAGTGTTGAACCTAGGTTTTTTCTCTCGTGATTAAATGAAAAATCTCTTTCTTGTATAGGAACATAAATACTTTAAGTCATATAAGAGACTGGATTTTCCCAGATAAGCTGCCTAATTGACTAATAATAACTAAATTATCACTTTATAATCAGTAAGCGTGATCATAGATTTATCTATAGATTTATAAAAAGCTTACAGTTGAAGGTTTAAACTTGTTAAAGTATTTTTTAAGTTCTATGTGCAACATTCTCTTTTTTTTTTCTTTAGTTATTAAAGAGAATAGAACTTGTGAGGAATATGATGGTCAAAGTAAGCATGAAGTAAACATCTTTGCCTAAATTTCAGATTAGTTCTATGCCAGACTAGCTACAAAAGTTTATTTTTTGCAATTAATTTTTATAATTTAATTCATTCTTCTTGTGATACCGTTAGCACTATTAGTTTAAAACTTTGAATCTTGCAATTTTTTTTCTCTGCATCCCACTACTTTAAAAACATAAGAAACATTTTGCACAACTCTATTTTGGCAAGCGTAAGTTTTGAAAATCATAGCACAACATGTAGACAAGTAGTGCTGCAATCTACATTGTATGCTGCGAGCTACTAAATAATCGATTGTATCAAAGGTGTTGCTACATAGATTCAAACAATTAAGAAACTTTCCAATTGTTTTAACTAATAATTATGCGTTGGAAAATGAGAATAATTGAAAAAAGATCTCTTCCAAGAAAATGGTCTCTTTAGTCTGAATAACTCAAAAATTGAAAATTACGAAACAGCGTAAAAATGAAGTGTGTTTGAGCACCATCTTCCATTAAGAGTAGGGAGCTGAAATTTTAGGGGAGTAATTTAAAACAAAAATGTAAAAAAAATGGGTGAGCCTTGTCCGTACAGGGCCGGATTATTAAATAGGCAACGTAGGCAGTTGCCTATGGGCCCCGGGGTTTTAAAGGGGCCCCGCCGCGAGAAATCCTGAAGATATCTTTTTTAACTTTAGATGGCACTGAGCTAAACGCCAAGAACATTATTTGATGCAATATGCGAAAATAGAACTTAAGTGTCCATTCATACTTCCATCCAACTTCTTTCTCATCACCAGGGCATAATTTCTACCCAAAGAGGTGCAAGAGCCCAAAAGTACCCACAACTTATTTTATCGCTTGAATAGCATGAATTTCGCCTAAAATATTAAATTTCGTAAGTGCAAGAACTTCACTCCCTACGCAAATTAAGCATTGCTCCCTATTAGCACTACTTATACCTGTAACGTAATCAATCATTATGATTGGTTATATATTCCATAATAACAATTTTATAAATGGTTAAAATATATTTGCACAATATATATCAGTTATTTAAAATCTCATTTTTCAAATCCATATGGTGAAGGGGCCCCCTCATTTCAAATGCCTATGGGCCTCCAAATCTTTAATCCGGCCCTGGGTCCGTAGCAAAAAAAAAAAAATGTTTTTTGAACCACCCCAATAACCCCTCCCCCCCCCCTACACACACAAATGATTCAGCCGGCACCATTGCTTACAAGAGATGGATAAATTGAAAATTTTGATGATATCCAATCGTATTCATTAT
>JAXGGA010003386.1:0-103667 GCA_038373865.1 Uloborus plumipes
ATTAAATTAAATGGGGTTGGTCCAACCGTTTAAGCTTATGTTATCGCTACTAATGTCAGCTAAAATTTAAAACCAAATCCTCTAAAAAAAAAACATATGTAAGAAAACAATGAACGTTAATTTAACTGTCGACAAGCTGCTCCATGGCGGGGCATGTTGGTACAATGCATGGGTGTAAGTTGAAACATAAGAACACAAGCAATCTTCTACAATAATAGTTTGATTTTTGAGTGAAATATAAATATATGCATTCAACATTATTTTCACAATTTATAGCTCATGAAAACTTAGCCTTCAACTAAAAAATCTTAACATCGGATTATATCCGTGATTTCTTTTTTTTAATTTAAGTAATTGATTTCTATCATGTTAATTTAAATGAGCGAACTCCGTTCGTTTTAAGTATTTCCTTTTTTAATCTACCCGAACAAAACTATGTGAAAATACGAACGAACTTAATCATTCATTTATTTCATCAGTTTCTCAGCGATATCTATACTGCTGCACTGAAGCACGTTTGGCGTGTTTTTCTTTTCATTCATTCGTTTGTATCATCAGTTTCTCCGCGATATCTATGTTGCTGCAGTGAAACATGTTTTACGGGTTTTTTTCTTTTCTCCCACTTATTTGTTTCATCGGTTTCTCCGCGATATCTATATTGCTGCAGTGAAACATGTTTTACGTATTTCTTCCTTTCTTTCATTCGTTTGTTTCATCAGTTTCTCCGCGATCTCTATATTGCTGCAGTGAAACATTTTTTAAGTGTTTTTTTCCCTATGTCATTCCTTTCTTTTATCCGTTTCTCTGCAATATTTATATCGCTGCAGTGAAACAAGTTTTACTTGTTTTTTGCTTCCTTTCACTCTCTTGTTTCAACAGTTTCTCTGCAGCACCTGTATTGGTGCAGTGAATTAAGAGTTACCACCCCTCCCCCCCTTCTTCAATTTGTTTCATCAGTTTTTCTGCAATTTTTATATTGCTGTAGTGAAACCATTTTTGCGAGTTTTTGTCCTTTCTTTCATACATTTGTTTCTTTTCATCAATTTCGGTGCGATATCTATATCGCTGCCGTGGATTATGTTTCACGAGCTTTTTTTTCGTTTTTTTTTAATTAGTTTGTTTTATTAATGTCTCTACATTACCTATATAGATGCAATGAAACAAGTGTTGCGTATTTTGTTCAACAATATATTCAACATGAATATTTAATTAGATTACAATAAAATTAAAGGAAAATAACTGCATTGTTTGATGAGTCTGCAGATGAAACGTTACTTCAGCATAAAATTATTATATTTCGCACATTGCTTTGTAAAAAAAAAAAAGAAAAAAAAAAGCAAATGTACAGGATTCAGCTGTTCATAATTAACAGTATAGATACGTACTTAATCAAGATGGGGGTCAAATCCCAACAAAACAAAAAATTTAAATGATTTTCCCCTACGATTTACGAGCTAGGCGAGCTCATAGGAGTAATCATAGCTGAATTCTGAAGTTAGCAAGTCAACTCCGATTGCAGTACAATGCATAAGTAGCCATATTCGTCCCACATATTCTTCATCGATTGATTTAACTCGCTGATGTTAATAAATATCTACTAAGCCCTTTATCGATGTAAACTATCGCTAGTCATTTAGCGTTAATACATAAAAGGTTTTCATTACCGTTCTGGTAAATAGTTTCGTCGTTCCAGTGAGGGTTGATCCGAGCCAAATCATCCGCTATGCGATTGTGCTCTCGCATCCAGATGGTGTGCATGGATGTAAGACCAGGCTGTTCGCTAGCTCGTATATCACCTAAAACAAGAAAACAAAAGTTATAAAAATCAATAACTAACAATAACAGTAATATAATGGTGATTGCAAATGCTGAACATAAGTGCTTAAATCATCGTTCTCGAGATCTCCAGTACTTTTTGTCAATGTCCTCATAATGAAAAAGCACCGCAACTATTTAAATGTTTAAATGTTATTAGTAGATTCGAATGAAACAAAGAACAGTCAGGGGAATCTACTGCTCTGATTCTATAGAGATAATCTCGCAAACAGTCATGTCCAGTGAGATCTCTAAAGAGAGCCACTGCTGCCTTCCTTGTATGACTGGGAATCTATCCGTTATCTTGTTTGATAATTTTCCTGAAGGGCAAGGTAACAAATAATTCAGTCGTATAGAAAGAAAGTGCACGGTTTATACGTAGTTCCACCAAAGCTGCTTTTTTATAGCTAATGTATCAGCTATTTCATTGCCTGCTCACACATTTAGTAATATAACAAAATCTTTTGAATTTCACACCAAGGATTTAGAAACTATTTTTTACCGAAATATTTTACATACGTAAGAAAGTCACCTGATTCGAAACACAAGCCGGATGGAGCCCTGCACTCAACATTTGTGACGTCTTGTGGCAGCAGGTCCTTCCCGCCCGATGGGTGCCTCGTCGAATTCAGCCGACCCCCTTCGTTGGATCTCAACATTCGGGCTTCGCATGCGTCGGAACCGTACATGTTGGAAGCGTCAATGTATGACGTCACTTGGTCCATCTGTTCCCGACGGCCTGAAATTAAAATAGCTGCTAAAACTATGCAGTGAAACCCTGATTTTACGTTTCTCGAGGGACTGGGTTAGAAAAAACGTTGAATGCGGGAAAACGTAAAATACGGCTGATGTAGAGAAAGCGAAAATCAAGAAGAAAAAAACTAAAGGTGGTAAAGATGACTTTTCAAAAAAGGTATAACATCTATATTTTACGAAAAAATCTGGTATGGATGGACCCCACACTACTTCCTTTTACATTTAAATTTCGTAATAGATGCCTTAAGTGTTAAAATAGTACCTTAGAGTGAGCAAAATAACAATTTAAACATTTACAGCTCCAGTTTGTCGCCAATCAATGTAACAAAATTAATGTATTACAATGATTTGTCTTCTAAATATCGCCGATTTCAACACCATTCAGTGGGATTATTCTCAAAATATCGCCAATAGCACCTAATTGAACCCAAATTCAAGAAATAATTTTTTTGCCAAATTTATCGCCAACTTAGCGAAATGTCGCCAAGTTGGCGATAAATATTTGGCGACCAAAAGCTTGGCAATACATTGCCAAGTGGTCGCACCAAACCATATCAGTTTCGTCTGCATTGAAATTAACACTGATTTACCCTAAAAAGGGGGTAAAAGATCCCGTTGGGATTATTCGAATGCAACCACAAGCGGAGGTGCACAACTAGACCCCCCTCAGAGCCTACATGCCCAACGAGAATGTTCTCTGGCATACTGAGTAATGCGAAATACGTACATACGTATATACGCACATACATACGGACCTACAGACGCCACGTGAAAGCTCGTCATAATTATCTCGGTGGTGGTGGAAATGGATGTTTCGGCTGCTTACATGTTCATTAGGGTGATTCAGAAATGTATGGAAAAAAATAAACTTTGTATTTTTGTGCGTCTTACCCTCTTATTTTGTACCACTATATACACTGATTATTTATGCAAAATTTTGGCAAAATATATTAATATTTAGAGGTCGCTCAAACGCCCTGAAATTTCGTGATATTGACAAAAAAGTGATCGTAAATGATATCTATAGAAAAAAGTAGCCTTTGTATTTTTGTGCGTCTTACCCTCCTATTTTGTGCCACTATATACACTGATTATTTGTGCAAAATTTTGGCAAAATATATTAATATTTAGAGGTCGCTCAAACACCTTGAAATTTCGTGATATTGACAAAAACGGGATCGTAAATGATATCTATAGAAAAAGTAGCCTTTGTATTTTTATTCGTCTTACCGTCTTATTTAGGCCCTTTATATACACTGAATTATTCGCCCAAAATTTTAGTAAACTATATTTACATTTAGGAGTACTTCAAATTTTGTGATAGTGGCACAAATGCGAACGTAAATAATAATAATAATAAAGTTACTTTATTGCTTTTTTATATCTCCGAAGAAAAAAAGCGTGCAATCACAAAATGAACTATATATCTGAAAAACCAATGAAATGCAGAAAAGTATGAAAACTAATCAAATACGGAAAAAATATAAAAAACAAATTTAAATACATTAAATATATAGTAATTCGCTCATTAATTCTTGCAATACTTTTTAAGGTTACTTTTTTGCAACTTTGAAACCTTTTCTGTGTTCCTGTACCACTTGAAGAAGACACTGTCTTTGTTTTTCGTCGTTAAGTGATAGTCTTAACAAATGCTTCAATAAGGGCCATGCCACGCTCCGTATTGTCGTTTACAATCCTCATTTTTTTGGTAGTATAAAGCCTTGTTGGTAGCTATCTTAAATATTCGAATGCTCAGGATCAAACAGCTGATATATTTTGAGTTTCTTCTTTACATGAATAAGGACGCTAAAAATATTCCAAATCATTTCTTAGTGCTTGCACAAAAGGGTTGCTGGGAACCCAGGTCTTAGATATTCTTTCCCATTAACTATAAGAATGTGAAAGAAATCACATTCATATGTTATGAATACCTTTGTTTGTCCAGCTGCAAGTTTGAACTGGTTGGGAAATATCCATAACTTGAAGCCATAAAGAATCTTTAACACATATATAACGCGAGGAACCACTCTTGGGACACGAAAACATACACCACGAGAAAGTGCTCTGCTCAAGAAAATCGCTCTAAGCTCTAGTATCTTCCTTGGACACTTCTTTTACATGGGTCATCAGATGTTAACTTTGCGCAACTTCCATTACTAGTTGCACGTTGCTCTGAATGTGCTACCAACTCCTCAACCTCATCGTTCCTCACTCCAGGTTAAAAATTAGAATATTTTATTCTGGACTATGATTGCTAAAACCGCTTAAAAAGCAGTATTGTAGATCCAATGGCAGTGGATGGTTCCACGCAATTGCGTGAACATCGCATCTGACATTGCACGCAATCAAATACCCCAATTCTACCTATTTCTTGGTTTATCGGTTAAAATACCGAGAGACCAAGAGTAGAATAGATTTCGGTTGTAATACCACAGAAAACACAATGTCTAAAATATAATGGCAGAAAGCACAATATAAAAGTTGCTTCCCTAGTTTTTTTTCCCCAAGTTCAAACATGCTCCAACTTTAGTACCGGCAATGCATGTCGTATTGAAACACATACCACGTACGAGCTCAGTAAGTTCCCATTTATCTAACTGGTCATCGTATAGCAGCATTTTCCGTAGCAATTCCAATGCCTGACTAAATTACTAGAACCCAGAAGTAAATCATCAATGCTTGTGGTCCTGATACTAATACTGGTATGAAACCCGCCGATCATCCTTCATTTTCCCAATATATTTTGCATAAATGTTTCGTTCCAGTGAACTATCAAAGGAAGTCCTAGATTTAAACGACTTTTGTAAGTTAACGGCCAATTCAGAGCGAATAGTTTGCATTTACCGTTTTATGGACGCTGTCAAATCCTCCCCATTTTGACCCATACTTTGTACTGTAGCAGCTACTATCAAAGTGGCTTTCTGTCACTTATACTGCGCCCTGTCTAGAGTGGATGCTAGGTGTTTTAGCCAAATAATCTCATACACCTCAAAGAACCGAAAAGAAAACAGAAACCACAGCCCGAGCTTGCAGCTGCATTTTCTACCCAAACTCAGGTAAAAGATAATGCAGCTTTGGAGCGTGGGGGAGGGGGGTAATCTTTACAACTCACTTTGAGCTATTATTTTATTGACTAATTAATTAGTAGAGTAAACTAACGTTTTAAGTTATTCCATTTTATATGTAGAATAATATTAGTTCGGGTAAGGAAGCTATATACTCCAACTCTCGAAATTGCTCATTTTCAACAGAATTCGATCGCGTTGAGCGACCTCTAAATATTATTCAATTGAGCTAAAATTTTACATACATCACATTCATGAATAGTGTAAAAAAACTGCGGGGTACGACCAGAGAAATTCAAAAAAAAATTTTTTTGAATCACCCTAATGTTCATAGGTGCACATGCACGTGCTGAGTGGTCGGATAAACCGACTCAACATTCATTTGGGCGTGAGTAAAATAGAATTTGAGTGAAATTTTTTTTCACGATCACAATACTTACTTTACTATGTAAAAGGAAGTAAACAAAGTTAGTATGCAAATAGTTTTAATACATTTCGTTACAAATCCTGGAGCTTATATCAAAAGTAGTCCGTCATATAGTGGTCTTTTTTTGGGTTCAAAGTGATTGAAATACTTTGCAAGTTTCTTTCCCCGATCTTTATAAAAAGAAAAATAGTCTTTCAATGATTTAGGAAACCGGTTTCTAAAGACAAGAGAACGGGGAATGCGTTTTTTTTTTTTTATAGATTATCTTCCAACAACGTAGATTAGCTTTAAAAAAAGGCATAGAAAAATATGTTTTGCATATTTCAGAACGTTTCTCTCTTTCTACTTTTCAATGAGTCCTGATAAAGTAAAAATGTTCCCAGTTGAGTCGAAATGTGGATGTTTCTTTTACCTAACGTAAGTTGTCCTGCTAATGATCTTGCGAAAGAGATGCAGTTCTTCGAGGCATTCTGGAAAACTGCTGGGAAGAAGGGATCTCCGGGAGGGATGGGGATAGGAAGACACTCTGGATGCACAGAATTCGCGGAGTCGCAAGATTTACAGTCTAACGGTCGCCGGCGATGAGCTGCAATGATCATAAATCAAGTTTTCATTTCCTATGTAAGAAATCATCACATACTAAAAATAATCAAAAGACTTTGATAGTAATTATCTCTTCGTAGAAACAGAAAATATAACAACGTTAAATAGCACAAATTTTGCAGATTACTGCATACATGTGATTCGGGTTTTTAAGGATAGCCTTTGTCAATGCAAGAACTTAACTTTTGTATATAAATATATCCCATAAAAGCGAAGAGAATGAAAAGTAGACAGCTTAAACAGTAAAAATAGTCAATTAACAAAACAAACAAGACAAAATGTAACTCTGAGCCAAAATTTGTTAAGTGATTCCTTTCCAAGAATTAAACAGTAAATTTTACCGGAATCCTGTTTCACAAGAAAATTACCGCTGATATATATATTTTTTACTTTTCTGCATAAAGGTATTTACCTATTTCTTAGATCTTTTAGGAATTCATCACAATTGGTTATCCCCCCCCTCCGCCACTCCTATTCGCAAAGCTTGTGAAAGATGTCTTCCATCCAAAACTCACTAAATTAGGCGCCTTCTCTAAAATTTCAGCAGATTTTAAATCCTCATATTTTCATAGCAGGGACACAAGGGCAAATAATTTAAGAGTCTGAAAGCATATTTTACTATACAATTTTGACTATTGCTCATTTATTTTGTTACTTTTATGTATATATTTATTATTTTATTTATTGATTTTCATTATTAGACTATTATTGTATGGTTTTCTAGTAAGTCTTAGAGCTTTAAAGCTATAAAACGTTTGAAATACTATGACAGTTGAAATGTTTAAAATGTTTTGCCTTAGCACAGAACCTTACATGCCACTTACCTTCATGCATTGGTGTGAGCGTCAAATCATGGTCTAAGAACTGTCCCCACTGCATTAGAGCCAAACTGTACCTGGCATGAGGGGCTTCTGTATCGTAATGTACCGTGGCTGAAACCAATCTCGCAGAGGGGAGGGGTCGGCCTGAAACGCCCACGCTGCGAGGACCACTTACTCCTGAAATAAATAAAATTTTGAAACAAATGTGACGTGTGACTGAAATGTATTTTAATATACAATTTGTAACATAAAGAGTCTTTAATTGCAGTGCTGACAAAGTTTTTAAGGCCAAATATAAAACTTCATTATTTTTTTTTAAGACATTAAAAAAAATGTATCTGTAAATTCATTTAGAAGGAAGGGAAGGAAGGATCCAAAGATTTAAAATTAAAACTTTGAAATTTTGTTTCCATTTGATCCAGTTGATCTTACGCAAATTTTTCCTATCCACATTTAGAGATTGACTTTATTTATTTAGTTTTTCTTTTATTAATTACCATTTATTTTTTCACTTTACTAATTTTTTTAACAAGGCACTTTTACAATTAATACAAGAGTCAAAATTTTTGCCGCCAAAACAAGTTTTATGTTTAATCTACTAACACACCTGACTCTGTACTTCTAATACAGCTTGACACTATGGTTGTATTGTATTTCTCTCATTTTTCTCTTTCAATTTCCTTTCTCTAGATAGAAACTTGAACACTGTGCTGACACTTTTATTTGCATTTTCAAATCCCGGTAACTAAAAATTCATACGATAAATTAAAAATTAAAGAACTATAACTTCTCACGCCCTACATGAAAATAGGCATTCTTTTTTTTCTCATCTTATATATATTTCTTTTTATTTGTAGTTAGTGCACGTAGAAATGGGTGTAAAACATATTTCCTTCTTATCAATTAATTCAATTATTCTTAAAGTCGTAGAACTTGAAAATCTGTCGAGATACTGATATTTTCCGAGCTATTTTTATCGCTTAACTTTACTGTAATAAGGCTTACTATTTCCATAATTACCAAGATCAACCCTGATCTCTATCATACGCTTTCAATTCAGTTCAGGTTGATAGCCTATTAAATTAGGTGGGAGGATTTGCTTGGAACTAAGATTTTATGAAGTTTGAATTGTGGACGTATAGATTTTGAATTGTGTAGATAGTTGTGTATATCGTTAAACTCATCAAGGACATTTTTTTTCTTTGCGTCTACCTTTTTACAAAAATGAAATTGATTGAGGTCGCAACTTTTCCCACATTTTTTTTAATCAAAATCTTTTTTTAATGTCAACATTTCCTAACTTTTTAGAAGCGGCGAGACCATTGAAGGATTTTTTTATGATTTATGAAGACCTGTAAATAAATGAACTTCAATTTACACAACTCAGATATCAATAAAAAATACTAACCGTCATGATATCTAGGAGGTAGGAGTCTCTGTAAAGTAACCAATGATTTCCCCCAATGTGGATTCTGAATGTTGTTGCACCATCCAGAAGCTGACCTGCGTAGTAAATCAAAAAAGGCTTGAAATCGAAAAGCCATCAGAGTTAAAAAGTGAAATCTTATATCTTAAAACGAGCAATTCTTGTATATATTTCGGATCTAGAAAACGGCTCTAACGATTTTGATAAAATTTTGTATTTAGATAGAGTTTTGGTTTTTGAGTTCATCTACATCGACGTTTTTTCTGTAAGAACGCGAGTTTTCACAAAAAACCCCGTTTTTTGTGCCTTCATTAGCAGTTTGAAAAACTTTCTTTCGTCATTTTCTTTGTGATTACCATTATTGTTACTGTTTCATAGCAACCACGTTTTATTATAACAATGGATTTCATATTTAATCACATCACCTTCATTAGCAGTTTGAAAAACTTTCTTTCGTCATTTTCTTTGTGATTACCATTATTGTTACTGTTTCATAGCAACCACGTTTTATTATAACAATGGATTTCATATTTAATCATACCAGCGTAAATTTAAATTTTTATGGTATTTGGCAAACGAGTTTTGGCAACGTTAGAATTGTTATTGTTTTTGAAATGTTAAAGAGATCGGAACTACTTTGATTCCCCCCCCCCCCCCAATTGGAAATTTGGTGACTTTTTTTTCTCGCCAAGCAAAATACCTGCTACCATATATGAAATCCAAAAATTGTTGCCACAAAACTGAAAAAAAGAAAAGAAAAAAACCTCAAAAAATGACACAAAATACAAGAAAACACTAAATTTGAACAAGAAAACACAAAAACCTAAAACCTGAAAAACTTAAATTGGCTACACCAAAATAATGAACAGCAACCCTAAAAAGTCCGTAGGGAGTGCCATATTTGGCGCGTATTTTTTTTTTTTTGGGGGGGGGGTATATCAAAATTATACTAAGAGATCGATCGAATTAAAGTTATTGTGGTATGATTTTATGGTGCGCATGTGATGATGATGTCTTGTCCAAATAAGGTTGTGTTTTTTAAAATAAATTACGGCTATTTTAAATGCGTAATTGCAACCAAGGGCATCAAAATGCTTTCCAAGTTTATCTAAATAAGTACTTCGAACTTTAGAAAAAAACACGACTTTACAAACCTCTTTTTTTTAAACCGAGCTGGGCTCTGTCGCCAGGTACTAATTATTATATCACAAAAATAATGCTGGTATGCATGCAAGAAGTCAGTTGCGCTTTAGTGAAATCTGATTGCAGAAAAATATGTACTGCACTTTTCAGACTTACACTAGGAAAAAAGACCCTGTAGTACTACTAGAAAATTTCTAGTAATCTGATCTTCTATAAAGGTTTTTTACACTAAAATATTAATGCAATATTAGTACTAAAAAACACATGTTTTCTAGTACCGGTAGAGCTTATTTGTTCGTAACGCTGTCAATTTTGCTTTAAACAAAGCTGTATCGTTACTAGACAAGTTTACGGAATCCCAGTTTCCTAGAGGTTTTCTAGTAGTACTAAAGTGTTGGCTGTTTCTTGAGTAACACTATAAATAGTTTCTTGTTAAGCAATGCTACTTAAGGAGCTGTGTCGTTACTAGAAAAATTTATGAAATCCCAGCTTTCTAGAGATTTACTTGTAGTTCTGTAGTTTTTTTTTTTTTTTTTTCACGGTGTAGGAGTGACCACCAACTGGAAATGAAGTTCGAAAAAGGACATAAAATCGTCCCTTTACGCCCGAAGTGAAGTGCGTCTCAGGCTACCCTTTTAAAATCATGTTTGTGAAAATTGCAACACCATGAAGGAATCGTCACAATTGAATAAAATTTAATACACTGCTAGTTATAGTGGTATAAATAAATGATTAAACTTAGAAAGCCGACAAATAATTTTAAAAAATATTGAAATTAGTATTCTGTGTAGCCACCACGCGCTGCAATAACTGCTGCTACACGACGTAGCATGGAGTCAAATGTTTAATGTCTGCCTGATCAAAAGCATTCCATACTGTTTGTATGCGTACCCAAAGTTCGTGTGTAGAAGCAACAAGACGAGGATCACGAACGAGACGCCGACCAACGAAATTCCAGACATGTTCAATCGGTGACATATCCTGGAAATACGCTGGCCAGGGAAATAGTTGTACCTAATGCGATGCAAAGAAGGATTGAACAGTCCTAGAGACATGAAGATGGGCATTATCCTGCTGAAATACAGTGCCCGGCATGCCTTGAAGGAAGGGGACAGCTTGGGGCTGCAGAACTTCGCTGATATACCGGTTTCTGTTCAGGTTACCCACAATTTGTCGCAATTGAGATCGTCCGTGATTTGATATGGCACCCCAGACTATGACTACAGGTGTTCCTCCTCTGTAACGTTCAATAATACACTCTGGAAGGCAACGTTCACCGGCATAGCGTCAGACGCGAATGCGGCCCTCATGGTACCACAAATTAAAGCGGGATTCGTCGGAAATCACAATATACTGCCCATCAGCACGCCAGTCCTTATGCTGATTGGCACATTGTAGTCGCAGGTGGAGATGGTTTAGCGTGAGGGGATCCTGTATAAAGGATTCCTTGCGCGCAGTCCACGCTGCAGCAGACGTCTACAAATTGATGAAGCACACAATGACTCACCTGTAGTTGCCATCAGTTGTCTAGAAGAAGCTGTACGGTCCGTCAGCACCGTGCGGATCAGGTGTCTATTATCGCGAGCTGACGTCACAGTTCGGGGTCCACTCCCGGATTTTCGAGTTTTCCGACACTCGTCCGTCCACTGCTTCCAAACACGTATCACTGTGCTGCTGTTACGCTGCGCACGAGCGGCAACTTCACGATAAGACAATCCAGCTTCACGAAGGCCGATGATCCTCCCCCGTTTAAACTCCGTAAGTTGTTGAAACCTCGCTCTTTTTCGTCGAAGAGGCATAATCAACGTCTGAGCTAACGTTTATCACAAGCAGATAACCACCTATAACCATACACGCCTTGCTTGCAGCCGTCTATTTATTCGGATAAATCCGGCGTGCAGAGGGCGCTGCTCAGAGTTCGCATTCGCTACGAGTCTGAAATTCTAATAATTTGCATATCGTACCCTACTTTGCATTTGCTGAAAATTTCAGCCCATTCGCGCAAGTCCTTCATGGTGTTGAAATTTTCACAAACATGAGTTAACATATTTTAAACTGCCTAGAGTCTGTAAAGACTGCCTTTTTTAAAGGCCAGATTTGTTCCTTCTTTTTATCTTCAATCATAGGCTGGGAGAGAAAGTGTGTGCAATCACTTTTCTTGTTAACATTTATATTAGTCAGCTAAAACAAAATTTAAAGTTTGACAGGATCTTTTTGAAGGATAATGAATTTTTTACAAAGAAATTTAATTTAGATATCTGAGAATAAAGCAGTTTGAATTAAGTCTTTTTTCTTAAGTAGGGAGTTACACCCCTAAAGCTTGGATTAAGGCAGAAACGCATGCGAAGTACCGACAGCCTGCTTATGACATACAGAGACTGCAGTTTCATCCTTGTTATGGACTTGTCAGTCTGGAGGAGTCAAGAACCCAGCTGGAGGTAGATGTTCTCTCATTAAAGCTAAGCTTACCTTCAAACTGGTAACTAAAAGAAATTTAACATACCAGTTAGAGTCCGCGAAAAATCGAGCGATTCAACTCGAAAATGAAGGTAAAAACTTAGGTACTCCCCAGGAAACCACATGGGTAGTTTAATAATGAAAACGTTTAAATGGAGAACTATCAAAAGAGCATCTCGAAAAAAAATTATTTGCCGTCGTCCGTTATCGAGACATAAGAGCTTAAAGTAGAAAAAAAAAAAAAATTTAAAGCACCAAATTTAAAGACCAGGCAAGAAATTGATCATGCAGTTTCACCGTCTGAATGTGCAGGACATCTGTCAACAAATTATGGGAAAGATACCTGCCTTTACTCAAGAAAACTCGCTAAATTTGGAGACTTTTCTTTAAAATTTCGGTTGACTTCAAGAACTTATAGTTCGATAACGCTGACAAGAGGGAAAATAATTTATGCGTTCAGAAATACATTTAACAGCACTCTTTCAGTTGCTACCAATTTATATGTTTATTTATTTGTTATATTCTATTTATTTATTTTTCATTATTACACTATCGAGTTTTTTCCTGATGATTAGTAGTCTAATCTCTTACCTGAAAGGCGTAGTGTGATCACAAGGCAGAGAACTCCTGTCTTCCTCCAGCCTGCATCTTCCGTCGATGCCTTCCTCGAGGACTCGCATCTCCTGCTGCAGGTAATCCTCCACGTCTTGGGCTGAGAGGGCGAGCATCATGGCCGCCACTTCCTGCTCGTCGGCGCTCTTCTCCTGGTCTCGTCTGCAAAAAGTAAATGAGAAGACTTCCATGTAGCGATCACTGTGTCGGGAATCGCGTTAAAACATACAAGCAATCATAGGCGGCTCGTACAGGGGGCAAGGGGGGCGACTGCCCTTCACTTCAAAAAGCATAGGGACCTTGCCCCTTCACTTTTCAGAGTTAAAAAGTAATGATTTCTTTTTACTCAGTGGATTGATTAATTTCATAAAAATAGAAGCTAAATGTTAAAAAACTGATATTTTTTAATGTTATTTCATAAAAATGGAACTTTGAATCGGAAAACGATAGATCTATCTTTGGAACTCTTTCATGCAAAGAAAAACTTAGCACACATGATGCATAATGCTTCATAATTCGTTATCTTTTAGCAACATAAAATGAAGCTACTCATTTCATACATAACATCCACTTACGTGTGTGTATCTTGCATGAACTGCTGAGATGCTAGCTCCAACACCAAAGATTTATTGGTGATAAAAGTGGCTTGTCTCTTTGGTCGCAGGAACACATGGTGAACTGCCTGGGCGCTACGGTAGTCGGCAACCCCAATATCTTCAAAAGAGTAGAACGTTAATCAACTTATGAGTTAGAAACATGAGGATCTAGTTTTATAGATTTTGAAAACTAGATTTGAAATGTAATTAACAAAACATATGTTGAAATTATTTGTTGTGCTATGTAATAGTGATACGAAGAATTGAAAATTACTTTGTCATGAAAAGGGGAATTTGAAGCCTCATAAATTTATTTCAATAGCATGTCTGTCTTGATATTTCTTTTCCCTCACAAAACTTCGTTTTATGACATTGCGTCTCTCTAGTACGAGATTCAATAACCAACATAAATAAATGAAAAAAACAACGATAAAAATATTAAAGCGAGAAATTTTAGATTTTTTTGAAAAAATCTGTCTTTTGACTTCGGAAAAACAGTTGTCTATATTAAGCCTTTGTTAAGGAGCGTTGCATTGTTAAATTTAGAATTATATATTTTACCCATATTTCTAGTTGTATTAAAACTTATAATTTGATACTTTTCAGCAAATTATTAAATTTTACAAGAAATTACCAGTTTATAAACTTTAATATAAATCGCCAAAAAATCTGCTATTGAAGCCACCGCAGAATTGAGAAACAGCTTGAGTACATATTAACGAAAAACGCTTTGCAGTTGTTAGATTTAATACATAAATTTGTAGTTAACATTCTGCTCTTGGATTAATTTAATTAATAATTATTCTATACACTGTAAGAAAAGATAATTTTTGCGGGACAATTTTATATACAAGTGCAGTTTCTTAAATTTTATGAAAGGACATTGAATTGGGTTTAATCTTTTCCAAAGTTACTCCAACATAAACATCTTCATACATTTAGGGTACTTTTTTTAAATTTAACACAAGTCCTTTTTAATTTTTCATAGTTAACTAACGTTAAATCAACGACTCTATGCTTCAAGTTTTCTGCCAATTATATCGAAAATTCATTCAAACTGGAGAAAAAAATTGTGCTTGTATGAGTCAGAATGTAGTCTCCTTTTTGAGTTCATAAAATACAATAGGATTGTTAAAATAAATCTGCAAACATAAAAATACATATAGAAAAAGAAATGATGATTAAGGATACTTACTGTTGTTGAATATTTCTTCTTCGGCTTCTATTCTCTTTTTCGCTTGCCTCATAGCTTCTCTTAGAGATGTAAGTAAAGTCTCCTTGGGTATTTCAAAGACTGGAGAAGCTGCGTAAAAAAAGAAAAAAATATATAAAAAAAATTTCAAATCTGGGTACTTATTACTATTTTATAAATGGAAATATTTTTTCTCAAAAGCCACTTAGATACCTACTATATTCGTTTTGCTCAAAGAAATGTTAACAAGAGAGAAAGTTCGGCTTTTTCGGCTGCCAATGGTAACAACCAGTATACCGCTTTTTTGGGAAGAGGGGGAGGGGTCATATGTCATTGTATAGATTATTTTTGTTTTATACTATAATATTGTACAGTTTTTAAAGAAATTTCATTCTTTCAGTGCTTGTTATTGTATCGAGAGTACTGTGAATAAGTGTTAATCTTGCAGCAATTTACAACATATGTTTGGCAGTCGGTAATCCATCGTCTATTCTCATTCTTCACAAAAACACACTACAAACTAAACTTTGAAGTAGTTTGAGCAGTTGCATTGCTATCCTTTTGGAGCAACGATATGATTGGTCCAGCATTCTATTTACATGACAAGATAAATATATGCAAGAATGTTTTACCTGTTTTCCATTTCCGCAGATCCATACCTGGAGCGGACATATTACATCCTTGAAATGCATTTCTACGAAAAAAAAAAGTGAAATTAATAAGCAATGAGTAACAGTTACAAGAAAGGAAATAAACCACAATGTGAAACATTTAAAATGCTTACAGAAATTCATCGGCCATGAGCACTGGGGACGGCTGGAGCATTCGCACTGATTCTCCTGCATTGTCACAAATGATTCGAGCCAAAGTTGTTTTTCGAATCTCTTTCAATTGTTCTGAAGGAATAAAAAGAACATTTCACATTTGAGGGTTTATAATCATTAAATTTGTTGCACTTTTATATAGATCTCGATAAGTCAATTATTGGTGACATTTTCACGAAACTTTCATAAATCTTTTTATGTGCACTAATATCAAGAAGTTCCGGGAACAAACATGAAAGAAATTAGTTCATTTTTTCATGCCGATGGAGGCGGTCGCATAATAGATGAAAAACGCATTTATTTCGACGTGCATACAAACTTACTCTTGCTTACTGCTTAATTAGTACTGTCTAACAAGTGAATAAAAATATAGAAAGCAATCTAGGACTGAAATTTAATAAATTAAGCAAAAGTTAAAGCTAAAATAAATTTATGTGAAAGGCAGATATTTTCACCCAAAAGCAGCACTGGAAAAGAGATCTTTGCACCCTTTTTTGGCATTGGATAATTTTCATCGCTTACTTTTAAGTCGTGGTTTTTACATAAACCTCAAAATAAGCCTTTATTTCAATCCATTACATTAACGAAAAGGCCGAAGCAAAAGTGAAAGCGGAAATCAAATTGAAAGAAATTTTATCTAAAAGAAATATTTTTACACCAAATCTCAGTTCCGCAACGGCTTTCTATAACTTTTGCATCTCTTTCTTTTCAGCACTGGATAATTTTTGTCGCTGTCATTTTTGGCCGTGATTTATGCATAATCAAGTGAATATTTTTTTTTTTTTAAACTACAACCAGTTAATCAACAAAATGGCTGACGGTAGTCGACAGTAAAAAAAGCAAAGAAATGGATAGCAAGTAAAGACAGCAGAAACCAGACTAAAGATGAGCTATAGATTGAGGAGGTTACTTTTCGGCTGTCAGCATGAAAGCGCTTTTTGACCGCAATCACGCAATCATTTCGTAAGTTCAACAGTTCAACTTTTGGAAAAGTAGTTTTACAGCAATATATAAGTAGTTCGTCAAATATTTTATTTCACCTTGAAGGTGATAAAGACGCCAACTGCAGAACACTTATTTTGGCACTTTTTTTGGCCAGTTTTTTTCTGAAAGTAAGTTTTTACCTAGCGTAAGCGAAGCGTTAGCAGAATACAGCGAAGTCTATATTATTAGTCATCTGCTGTAGGACCTCCTGCATTAATAATAATAAATGATTTCCGTGAAACTGGCGATGTTATTTCTATCTTTTAAATAAATTTCATTTTTAGCAATAATTTTAATTTTAAAATGTTGAACTCACCTCTAGAAAACGAATTAGGAGGAATATCATTTTCGTACCAAAATCTGTCTCCCCTCTTCAGATGCTGGAACTGTCTGCTTAAGATGCAGGCAAACGTTGGTCCAACAACGCCTCCGACAAGGGGCTTTTCCGAAAGTCCACCAGTAAACAAATCGATGTCCTGAACGTCTCTGAAATAGTTAGCATCAAAGTAAATGTTCCTTGCCGCATGATCTTCTTGTTACAAGTAAAATTTATGTGCACCCCACTAAAAGCAACTTTCGATAAACTTGCAGTCAGGCAACTTTTTGACTTTTCTTCAAAGCTAGTGTTACCAGATTTGTTTGAAATTTTATCGAGCGCTTTGTATTAAACTCAAAAGGAGTATTTTATTCGACTTTTCACAGAATTCCAGAGAAAACGTACACACGCGCACATTTGGAGAAGCAGAGACCTTTAAGCCATGCTGACACAGAAACAGAAAGTTTTCAATCTTGATAGCATTTCAAATTCTTAACTTAGTAGAAAGATGAAGAATGTACTGTCGCTATTTTTAAATTAAAAAATTCTCAGCTGAACACAACATTAATAACACTTTCCGCATTTAGGGAATTTCCCCCAAAAAAAGTTGACACTCTTGAACTCGTGTCTCAACTTATCAGAGCAGAATATTAAAATTAATTCCATGTGGCAGAAGAGAACGAAAGTCGAGATTTTTTTTTTCGAATATCTTCATATCCACACTGTAAAAAGCGTGTGTTATTTAGCTAATTTTATAGTAATAAACTGTAAAAATTGTTAATTTTACAGTAATAAACAGTAGTTAACAAAATTTGCTTAATTTTACAGTTTTAAGCTGGAACCTATGCTACCAGTACTATCAAAGATAGAGTCTTTGGTATTATGCTGTTGTTTTTACAGTATAATATAGCTAAATTTTAAGGCAATAACTGCAAAATTGCTAACTTTACAGTAAGAAACTGTAAAATTGCTGTTTTCCAGTTTATTACTGTGCATTTTACAGTCTTAAATTGCAACCTCGTCTGCCAATATTATCCTGTAAAAACAACACTTCATATTTTGCAGTGCATATGCTCACATCTGGTACATTGGAAAAGGCGTTTCTTGTAAAGCCAAAACACGTGTCTGCCTATTCCTGCACATTTGTGCTTTTTTAACGCTGTAGTATTTGCTTTTAACACTCATGTACTACAAACAACTTACTTGTAGACTTTTGCTATCTTTTCTGCCGCACCGGCTGTCATGATCTGACGCAGGTGTGTGAAATTATGAACTGGTGGGGAAAGCCTGCACACCCGTCGCCACTCGAGGTAGCCCGGAATACCGTGATCGCGGCCTTGCTGGATGATCCAGGCTGCTAAATCCATGTAACCACTGTCACTGGACTCTGAAAAAGGCAGACAGCAAGTGCAATTACACTAAAAAAACAGCTCAGATTCAAGGGGAAAACAAGAAAGTATTAAATGTAAATAGCGACTCGAAAACAATAAGTATCAGAAAAAGGCAAGCAAAAAGAATTACACTAAAATAATAAATATGCTAGCGGAAAATTATTATTCGAAATTGAGTGATATGAATTTTCACGCAATCACAACTGAAGAAAATTATAAGGACTTTTATTTATTTATTATTTATTTTGGTGCGTGTTTATGGGGGGCGGAGTGAGGAGTACTCTAAGTTATGATTTGAACGAGTTATTTTTAGACACTGGATGAACGTTTTTTTTTTGAAGTAACATTAGTATTGTTCAGAGAAAGTTGATTTTTTCACTTTTCACCACAATTTACAGGTATTTTTATACCTGTAAATTGCCCCTCCCCCTCCCCCCGCCTCCAAATCACACACACACACACACACACACACACACACACACACACACACACACACACACACACACACACACACAAATCTGAAGTCTCCTACCTTTTCTATTCAAAAGAACACGTAACTAATTTTACGTTATAATTGCTTATTTAAAGTTGTTGAAATTTCAATTCAAATTGAATGACTTTTATTGCTAAACATGTGAGATATTGTAACAAACGTCACCAAATATTTGTTACTCGTTATGCTTTGTTAAGGAAATTACTTTAATCGAAGACCAAATCCATATTTTTGATTAGTCGAGTTAGTAGCTATTAGTTTAAAATAACGCTGTCAAACAATAAGCAGCAACTTGTCAAAAAAAATAAGCTGCAGCCACATCTTTTTGTCTAAAATCGCATATGTTATCGGAAAGGACTTATTTATTGCATGAAATGCTCGGGAACCAAATTTGTTTCACCAGCCAGCACTTGATTCTATAAATGGTACAGTAGGGTCTTAAAAACTGGGCCACATTCTGGCAGAACAGAACTCTGATAGATAAGCCTGTGCAAAATACCCTGAAAACAGCCCTGCAAAATACCCTGCAGAACAGATACCCAGTGCAAAATACATGTTGCGTGTGTGTTCTCTACAGTCCGTCACTTTCAAACTCTGCCATGTTTTGGTCCATATTAGGCAGAGTTTTCGGGACTCGTCAGAACAACATGAAATAATTCAGTCTGTGCAGTTCAATTCCTGACCACATTCAAAATTTTCTGAGTGATGACAAAAAGAAAAAAAAAAAAAACCGCCGATGTTACGTTCTTGAGTATTCCTAAAAAGGTAACCTCCAAAGTTGGGAATGAGGAGTTAAGTGTTACGTGGCCATGTCGCAAATCAGCCTTTGCACATGTCTCTGGTACATGAGCACCTATTCAGGTTAGAAGTGCTCAAATTTGGATGCGGGTTAATAGACACCTATCTTTCTTTTTGCAAAATCGATATCTAGCAGCAGTTTTTTTGGATAGTCCCTGGATTCAAAGCAACCTTTTCTTCACTATAGGCCAAACAAGACATTGGTTGGAGTATTGCCAATTCAGTTGCCTCATATCATACGAACTCCAACAAATTGTCTTTGCCAAACCACCACCTATATGCATGCTTGTCACTTAGCAGTTTTAATTTACACAGTGATTTGTATTTGACAATATTCTGGCTGTTGCATGCATCATGTTTTTTTTTTTTTTTTATCGAACCTAGTTCACCACATAGTGGTTATATTTGGGGCAAATTTTACCTGGCAGCATTGCAAATGTTACTCGAATTCTAAGCGTAGCATTATGATGCTTCCCGTTTAGGTTTGCCCCAACTATAGACCTACATCGTCTTTTTACTCGAAAATTTGGTTAGTAAACTACAATTGGGGCAAAACTGCTGTTCGTGCATTAGGACGCTGCTGCCACGGTTGGTTTGCCTCCAACTATAGTCAAAATGTCTAAACCTCCAAAAAGTGCACGTAGCACATATCGATTTGACATCGATGAAATGACTACCAAAATACGAACTCTCCATTACCTCTATCCCTATCATCAAACAGGTTATTATTCATCTCTCTGGTGATGAACTCATCCATGGACTGCGCCCTCTGGTTGATCATCCCAAGAAGGAACTGATCCAGGGCATCTTTCTGGTAGAGTGGCTCCGGGAAGAAATGCGTCTCGCTGATCTGCATCGACCCCACGGTGTGGTGCTTGGGACCCGACTCCCTTCCAGCAGGGGAGGCTTGGGAGTAGAGGAAGAAATGGGAGGGCATCATGGAATAGAAGGAGGCCCCCACTGCGGTCGCGAAGGCGTTAGAGGTGCCAGGGTTGAGGTTGATGTCGTAGCCGTCGTAGATGGAGGACTCGCTGCCCGGTTGGAGGTCGAACTGGGTCAGGACTTGTGTCCCCAGCAAGGCGGGTAGGAGCTCGGAGTAAGTGACATGCTGCAGCTGTGAATGAAGCAATCTTTCAATACAACTGCAACATTGAACGAAAATAGAAATAATTACTTTTTCTTTGTGTCGTTGTTTTTCAAATTGATGGGCTCAGAGACGCCTCGAGCTGAAATTTTTGAGAGGGCAGACATTTTAAATTTGCCGAGTGAAACTTCAAATTTTCCCGAATGATAAAACACGGGTATCTACACATAAATGCGTTCAATAAAAACCCTAGCAGCATAATCTCATCGGCAGATGATCGGCCATTCATCGAAACCCGATGAAATTCTCATCGGCCGATGATCGATTCCGATGAGTTCTAATCGGGAATTGCTCCAATATGTCTCATCGGCCAAACAGAATCCGAGCAGCAAAATCCAATGAGTTTTGCTCGAAAACGATGAGATTTGGAGCAATTTACGAGCAGTGCAGTCCCGTGCCGATGAATTTAGGATCAATTGTGGATGCTCGGCTTATTTTCATCGGGAAAGTTGATCGGAAGGATATCACTTTCCGATGAAAAGTAGCTCATCGAAAACCGTGCTCGGATTCTGATCGGAACGATGTCATCGTGCGTTACGGGATCAGTTTACGAGGAGTTCGATGATCGGCCGAGCAAAATCAGATGAGATGATGCTACTTGGGAAGGGTCATTCTGGTATTTGGAAATTGCACACATGTCCCAAATTTGCCGGATTTTCAGACAAAATTTGCTGAATAAGGACATTTTTGGAAGATCACAACAACCTCTCGTGACAACCCACCAAACCCTGAATGGGCTTGCTGCAAAAAGTAGGCAACTCCAATTTCAGTGCTTTCAAAAGGTTTGCATTAGAGCTTAAAGCATCTATCCACCTTTTCCAATTATATATTTTAATAACTCCCCTTGTATACTTCACAGTATAGTTACACAAGAGGAGTCATAAAATTGAAAATGTAATTTAATGTTTTAAGCTTTAATTACCTTTTGAAAATTTAAATTTGGAGCTACCTTCTTTTTTGCAGCTAGCCCTTCAATTTCTAGATGAAGTTTAATATTAGAGGGTTATATCCCCTTAAGAATATTATTCAAGAGGCGAATAGCTACTCGATTTAGACTGCTGGCTTTCATATTTTAAACTTTCGTGCATGTGTTTCTACAGGCGGCATCAATGCGCTTTTGTTAGTACCAAGAAGTATTAGATTTCAAAGCTAATATAAGATTTATTTTTTAAAAAATGAAATACATCTGTAACTAAGAAATTTAGGCACCAATATCTGTCCTACCAATAACTTTAAATGAAGATACTTTAGCCCCAAAATTTGTGATGGGTGTCATAATCAATGTATATAACTTAAAATGCTAATTGCAAACAAAGCACTTTGTACGAAGTCCTGGTCAAAAATGAATAAAACTTCCGGAAAAATAAGAAAAAGAGGATTGAAGAAAATATTACCTCTGCTCCAACTATCCTTCTTGTCTCTTCAAACAGTTGCTCGTCTGCCCACTGAGGGTTGATAACTTTAAGTTCGCGAGCAATTCGATTGTGCTCCCTCACAAATATTGTATGCATCACCATCAAGCCGACGTTCTCATTTACACGAACATCTCCTAAAATGCATGGAAAAAAAGTAAATAAATTACCTGGCTTTTCTGATTCTTCAGATGTTCGCAAACAGATAAATATACATGGATTGATATTAACATATGAATATGAAAAGACTGCATGTAAAGTACTCATCGTATCTGCTTTTGAAAACCATATATGTCTTTCAGTTACCAAGCACAATTATATAAATGTACAGATGTAAATTTAGCTTTCATTTACTATTAGTCTAAGATGCGATTTAGGTTGACCTACCCTCGTCGAGTTTCCTCATAAGTTATACATGAATATGTAGATAAAAATATTATTGCTAACACGATGGCATATGGCTTCCTGAACAAAAGTGATCCAATCATAGGGTTAACGCTATTTGAAGTTCCAGTAGTTGAGTAAAACTGCAGTTTTTCAGCACGCATCTTTAAATTTTGCAAGAATCTGCAGTTTATTTGAAAATTAAAAGCAGATCTAAATCTCTCACAAATGACCCTTATTCGGCTCAAATTTCTACATTTTTTCAGGAAAATGATTATGTGATAAAGAAATTATGTGCCTTCCTGGATTATGAGCCTTTAAAAAAATCTGCAAAAAAAATGCAGAAATTTAACAGCTCTATGCTAAATTTCATCTTTAAATTGAGGATCTGCAAAATGACTGTGTTACTGAAATCTTAAAATCGTGACAACCCTATAAAAGGGGCACTTTTGCTTAGCCGGCCTTATACCATCTTGTTTGTAATATTTTTATTTACATTTTTATATATAACATATTAGGGAACTCGATGAGAGTAAATAGACCCAAGTCGGATCTTGTACTGTATCCGAGCCTATCAAATGCTAACATTCCTTATATTTGTCAATTATGTCATGCTTTTAACAATTAACAAAAATCTTTTAAGTATATTTGTGCTTGTTCCTCAGTTTGATTCCGTGAAAGAATATAAGTCATTTTCCAAACTATGTTCCCTGATAAAATATATTTAATTTTAGTTTTTTTTCAAAATCGCTTGAAAAATGACGGAGGTGCGACGCATCCCCTGGCACCCATTAAATCCGCCTGTTCATAGACGCAATCAAACTTGTAATTAAATAAACATATATTTGTTTTTGTTTTTTTATATGTATTATTTATTCTTTCTTAAACCCACGCAGGGGGGAACCAAACTCCGAAAGACTACCCCTGGAATCAGTGTAGCAAGAAAAGGCATTTTTTTAGTATTTATTTTAAGTCGAGATGAAAGCATTTCAAACTCCTTCGAACCCTCATTGTCTCTCTCGCAATGTATAATCTATTTTGGGTTATGACCTACTTCAAATGAAGGTATACTTTGTGCCTCATTTACAAACACGTTTTAACTTTGTAAATAAACAAATCTATCAGATTCATCATTTTATGGGCCAGATATTTCTAGTAACGAATTCCAAGAAAAAGAAAAGGCAGGAAACAAAAGAAATAAGAGTGACATATTTGAACTCGTTTAAAGTACGAGAGCTTTCAGACAATAAAGCGCAGTAAATTACCAGTAGGTAGTCAATGAAAGCATCTAATTATTGCTCTTTTAGAAAGTCAGAACTCCACCTAACATTATTACATCTCATTATTTCTCTCTCAATAGTGTGCATCATTATTTAAATCTGTGATAAGACTCTACAAAAGGAGCTGGTGAAGCTGACAAAAGCATAAGTTAAATTTCAACTTCATCGTATTTACTAAAGAAAAAGCTTTTAGCTACTCAAAGTCATTTTTAACTACGGTGATTAAGTTTTTTTCAAAAAATCAAGAAATAATTGTGTCGTCGATTTTTCATGTTCAAAATTGTAATAAAACCTAGTTCATTTTTAATAATGTGTGTATATTTTTTCCTCTTTTTTATGCTAAACAGAGCTTGTCAAGAGAGGCATATGGTTATTACTGAGAGCATAAATGCATAAAAATTAAAAGGTATAGTGGATGATTTAAAAAAAACTGCAGCACTCGCAAAAAAAAACATTTAAAAGAATTTCTCGAGAAATAAGAGAACAATTGATCAGTATTTTTTGTCACCCAAAAGGTATACAGGGTTGTCCAAATTAAACTTCCCCAACTCAGAGGCCTGTGCAGGACGTTGTATGGGTCATAATGTGATGAAATTTTGAAAACAGACACTTCAGACCATGCTCTCAAGATTCATTAAAGAAAAAAAAATAATACAAGAAGTTGCCGATAGGTGGCTCTGCAGATTAACAAGACATTCTACAGATGTTCTATATGTGTGCCGTGGTTCTCCACAACTCTTTCCATTCTTAAAGAAGTGTGTTCTACAGCTGAACGCAGTAATAAGTCCACACTTATTCCACGAAAATAACCATTAATTGCGTCTTCAAGATGTACCAAGGTTGTGGGGTGTTTTTTTTTTTTTTTTTTTGAAGAGATGACTTCACGAGGGTACGAAACTTACTCTGTTACAGGAAGACGGTATCAAGACCATGTTGACATCGTTTGTAATTCCTGAACTTCAACAACGTGGCAGTCTCCAGGACACGATATTTATGCAGGATGGTGCACCTCCCCATATTCTTCGTAGCGTTCAACAAATGTTACGGGCAACTTTCACCGCTGTTTCCCAACAACCTGGCCTCTTCGCTCGCCTGGTCTCATCCCATGTGACTTTTGGCTGTGGGGATTCTTAAAGGATCGGGTCTGTCGAGAACACCCCACAACCTTGGCACATCTTAAAGACGCAGTTAATGGTCATGTTCGTGGAATTAGTGTAGACTTACTACTTTCAGCTGTAGAGCATACTGCTTTACGAATGGAAAAAGTTGTGGAGAGCCACGGCACTCATGTAGAACATCTGTAGAATGTCTTGTTAATTTGCAGCGCCACCTATCGGCAGCTTTTTGTACTATTTTTTTTCTTTAATAAATCTCGAGCGCATGGTCTGAAGCGTCTGTTTTCAAAATTTCATCACATTATGACCCATACAACGTCCTGCACAGGCCTCTGAGTTGGGGAAGTTTAATATGGACAACCCTGTACTTCAGATGATGTTTCATTAAATTCTTATGCATTTAGGAGATTAACAACGAATTGAAGACACCAAAAAAGTTTTTTGACCATGCTTCATCATAAATAGCTGAGAATAATCTGTACATTTCAGAAATTAGCTTACTCACTATGAATCATAATTTTACAGATTTTCGTGAAAGTGTTCCAAACATGGGCGATTCTCTGTAAACTCATAATTGGCTGTCCGGACCGAAAATTTTAAAAGTAATAAAGTGCAGTAAAGTAATTATCGCTCTTAATACAAGTAAAGCATTAATACTTTGTGGCACAATTGTATTTGCAGCTATAACAATTAATTTTTTTTTTTTCTAGAAATTATCTAAGCACCAAAAACACAGTCCCTTGGCTGTCCAAATCCAATAATTTAACACCTAAAGGCAATATTTCAAAAAACTTATTAACACTACATAAATTTGGCAATTAATATCTAAAAATAGAATAATGCAACTGTATCTTTTCTATGAGAAATGAAGTCTAGTTACGTATTTCTAAAACTTAAAATTATCATGTAAATTCTGTCCGGAGATTTTTCAAATAGTCCCCGGCCACAAATTCAAAGATCCAATAGAAAAAAATCTGTTATTCTTGCAAATGTATTTTGTCATGAAGTTTATAGTAATTATTGTGAATTTGCTGAAATTGCTGAGAACGGTGTTGGAACGATACTTCGTTTAGTTTGAGAGCCACATTTGTGATGAAAATATGCATCAGGGTCGTTGCGAAAAGTCCTCTGGGAAGTGATTTTATTAACGTCAATTGGTTTAATTATGAAACATATTAGTTATTATGGCCACGATTTGTGCCTAAATTTATAGGTAGTCTCGTAACTAATTATGTTCCAATAGTTTTGCAGATATTACGCAACAAAGAGCAAAAACACAATCACCTGGCACAGTCCCCTGCCTAGGCAGGAGACTTACCTCCTATCATGATTTATCAGCAAAACACAAACTTCAATTGGCCCTCTTTCAAACCAAAGTAATAGATTTATTTTCTGAGCAACAGTATTATAATTGTACGAACATTTCAAAAAACCAAGCATCAGGCAGATTTCGTGTGAAAAATGACGAGTTTACAGAGAATCACCCATATTTAAGCATTTCTTTATAAAATGACAATTTTGTGTGTATGTTTTCACATTTTGCATGACTCTACGTGAATATATGTATATATAAGTGATGCTTTTACCTATATATTTAAAGTTATTATACATAGTAAATAAACTAATTTCTGAAATTAGCAAGTATTCCCAGATTTACATGAAGTACTATGATTTTTTTTTGAAAAAATTGGTTTCTTCAATTTGTTCATGACATCCTAAATGCATGGGAATTTAATGTTTATCGAGAAATATCAGCTAAAGCATATCTTTTATGTGACAATTAGTTGAAGCGTATTTTTATGTGAAATAAGAGAACAATTGTTCTCTTATTTCTCAAGAAATTCTTTAAACTGAATTTTTTCACGAGACACAATTTTTTTGTCCGCCACTGTATTATATTTATACATCTAATAATTTTTATAATTTACCTGCCAAGAAACATTTATGAGTCGAAACTGATGCCCTACAGTCGTGTGGATTTGAATAATCCGGTGGCAACAGTCCTAGATCTTCCTGCATCTTCAAGAGACCATCTCTGTACGTCCTGAGTCTTTTCACCTCTTCCTCCGACGAACCATAAATGGCAGAGCCGTCCAAAAACGACGTCACTTGGTTGATTTGCTCTCTGGACCCCAGCGTGCATCCGGCCCGCGGGACGTTGGAGGACCTCACGTAGTTGACGCACCATTCCTGCTTGTTTGTGACTGTGTCGTTAGTGATGGGGTAGCATTCTGGGTGGCGCAAATGGGAAGGTACGCCGCAGCAGCGAATGCGATGCCCCCTGTAACCTAAAAAAGTTTTTAATTCAATTACATTCCAAAGAGATTTTTTGTTTTTTTCCTAAGCACAAAACGAGTTGGTCTTCCTGCATAAATTGCAGGACAAGGAAGAAAACAACATTTTGCATGTTTTGTGTGTTCGAATTTTCCTTTGATATACAGGTAGTTATCAAAATAATGGAAACACTTGAGATTCATAAGAAAAATCTACCGTTCATCGCAAAATAAGCGATCCATTGTTCTTTAACTTTAGTCAAACAAAATATAGACTTCACCGGACATTTCCACATTGAAATTTAATCACTCATGCATTTGGGGGACGACAAAAAGGAGGGTCGGAAGAAAAACCGCTTTTTGAACATAACTCTTCGCAAATAGCTCGGAGAAAGCTATAAATTTCAGTAATTAATTAGCATACTATGTATAATTACTGTACAAATTTTTATGAACGTACTACTTATGCTTCCGAAGATATGAAACATTTTTTAAAAAACGGCCTTTAACGTATTTTTATTTACCGTTTTAGTATGTTCTTTCTCTTGTAATTTGTCATCTTTACAAATGATTAGTTTTGATAAGGTTTGATCAAAAAATCTGCGTGTTATGAGAAGACGATTCAAATAAAATTGCCGTTTTTTAAAAAAATGTTTCATATCTTCGCAAGCATAAGTAGTACGTTCATATAAATTTGTACAGTAATTATACATAGTTTGCTAATTAATTACTGAAATTTATAGCTTTCTCCGAGCTATTTTCGAAGAGTTATGTTCAAAAAGCGGTTTTTCTTCCGACCCCCTTTTTGTCGTCCCCCAAATGCATGAGTGATTTAATTTCAATGTGGAAATGTCCGGTGAAGTCTATATTTTGTATGACTAAAGTTAAAGAACAATCGATCGCTTATTTTGCGATGAACGGTAGATTTTTCTTATGAATCTCAAGTGTTTCCATTGTTTTGATAACTACCTGTATATTTTGAGTATTTGTAATACTGTACCAAATCAATATGAGATTATAATCAACGGTTCAATAAAGCACAAATTCGCAAAACTTATTTCAGTACGTATTTCGGGGGAGATAAGAGATTTCAGATGTAAAGTTATTCGATGAATGCTGTTTTGTCGGATGTCTTTACCTACAAAAGCTCACAAGTTTTCAGATTGGAAAAGGGGATTCCTTGTAACTTGTAACCCTAATCTAGTTTCTTTTTTTTTTCTTTTCGCAAATTATTAATGTGGTTAATTGTAATTTTACTTTTTGGAGAAAATGACTTCATTTACTGTCAAAGTAATTTTGTTGATGAAACTAGAACTTTTCTTAAATATCATAAACGAAGGGGGAGGGGTGCTGCGGCTCTGAGGCAGAAGCTTTGCTTTAAATGCCGAAGGTGTGTTCGATTTTCAAAGAAGCTCTGGAACTTATTTCCTCTCTTTGCTGTGTAAGAGTTCCTTGCCATATCTTATACGGTAATAAAGAAGTCCATTCCTCACAACAATAGCACCCATATCTTCAAAACTATTACAGTAGCCTCCGCTTATATGAATCATCTTTTTCTAAACAGTTTTTATTCATTAACGTGGCTAATTCAATAAAGTTGGGTTTGTTCTGGTTTTAACGATTTGATTCATTAAAACGTTTGATTCAATTAACTCTACTGACTTAATTAACCGGCAGCAACTGTATTAACTGTGAGGAGGGAAAGGTTATTTTCTTGTCCTAACTCAATGATAACTCAGTCAGTGAACCCTGCCTGCTGTAAATGTATACAACATCATCGAAATTTCAAAATTGATCACACAATGCACCGACTCGCTTAGCTAAAGACTTATTTAAAACTCAAATATTTTTGTTATAGTTTATTTGGAAAAACGATTATACTTAAAATCAAATAAATTATATTACAGATATAGAGAATTTAATAGAAATAATAATGAGAATATTAACCCATTAATGGCTGACATTTTTTTTCCAAAGATATTTTGTATACTGGTTACAAACAGTGTTTAATGGACAGGAAAAATATTTTTAAAAAATTATGTTCAAAACAATTTTTTTATCAAGGAAAGAAAAATCGTCCCTTAAAAGTTACGATAGACCCCTGAAGGTACATACTTTTTTTACTGAAATTTTATTCTGCCTACTATATAATATTTAAAAAGACATTTTATAAGAAGAAATAAAATCAGCAATTAACATAAACTGGGAAGCTAGGAATAACTTTGAAAACTTAGCTTTTTTTCTTGAGATTGTGAACGATGTCATTTTAATAAAGATCATATTAAAACTGCTACAGAACACACTTTACAATGGTTGTGTGCTGCAATCTGTTTTTAACGAAGTGAAACAATACCAAGGTACTAATTGAACACTATTATTTGGTTGAAATGTTCATTTTGGGGAAATTCAGACCCTTTTTTGGATCGTCCCTAAAAAGGGACGCTGGGCATTAATGGGTTAATGAATTTTGCGTGACAAATGCTGAGAAATACTTTTTAAAAGTCATCCAGTCAAAGAATGAAATAGAAAAGAAAAAAATATCTTTCATTTTGTGCTCCGAATAATGTGTGTGTTTCCGCAATCGACAATTTTCATCATCATCATCCATGCATAGATAACTGTTTCCTGACTCCTATAAAGTCTAGAAGTCATTTAATTTTAAATGAGTTTTCCTTTTAATGAAAAAATTCGAATTTGAAGGAAGTTTGCATCTGTAAACTGGGTAAATAGGTGTTATGGAACAGTGTGATGTTATTTCTATGAGGGGGAAAATGCTTTAGAAATGTTGTGATCACTTGTAGATATTCCAGGTGAATTGAAGCATGTCGTTAAAGAAACATCTTTTGTAAACAGGAAGCTTGCGTTTACAAGTTTTAAATAGTTAGAGCGATTTCCTGTTTATACTGACCATGCACAAGTGACGGGAACATTCTAAATATATTTATTATGTGTACTTTGTAGCTTTAAAATTAATGCTTTTAAAAATTCTTGATAGACAAATAAACCATTCGCTTGCTAAATTGATTACCCTCAAATTTGAAAATTTTCATCATTATCCTGTGAGATATTAAAACTAGGGTTTTGAAAAAGTATCTTTTTCATCATTATGATGTGAGTTGTTAAAATCTACTTTATATTAAAAACTGAGTATCTTTCTATCTATTTTTCTTTCTTTCTATCTTTCTTTCTGTCTATGTCACGCTTCTTTCTCCTGAACGCCAATGAACTGAAAGTCGAACCAGGTACCGATAGATAGGTAATTTTTCAGGCTTCATTAGTTTCAATCTATATAATTATACGATTTTAATTAACGAAGATATCAATTAATAAGTAGTCAAATTTAAAGCGATTAAGCCTAATAAATGATTAAATATGAAATCCATTGTTGCAAAACGTGGTTGCTATGAAACAGTAATAACAATGATAATGAGAATTTTGAATGAAGGCTTAACTAAATCAAACATGAAACTCATTAGCGGGTCACGTACGTAATATTTTTATCGCTAGCTACTTGTAATATTTTGAAACATTCATTTGTTGAAAAGCCATCTACTTATATTAAAAACTGAGTATCTATGTCTGCTTCTTTCCCTTGAGCGAGCAGAACTTGCTGTAACTTTCCTCACCATTTTGAAGGCGCGAAGCATCTCAATAATTCGAATGATTTTTTTGATGCAGGAAAAAAGTGAAAGCGTGAAGCGCCTGTTAGCGAGCCGCCTTGGCGGCGAGTATTTTTTTGAAACATTCTTTACTACTTTAAAGGCGCGAAGCGCCCGTGCAACGCCGGGCCACGCAGCTAGCTGCTTGGGCATTAGTGGGCCACGTACGTAGTATGTCTTAAAATCTTATGAAAATTGAATTATATCAAATAATATCACATCAGAATGAGGTAAAAGTTGGGTGGCGGGGGGACATTATGCATCAACATGCCGCAGGAAGCTAATCTAGCTGCCCTGGCAGCTAGTCTACTTATATTAAAAACTGAGTATCTTTCTAACTATCTTTCTTTCTAACTATCTATCTATGTCACGCTTCTTTCTCCTGAACGCCAATGAACTGAAAGTCGAACCAGGTACCGATAGATAGGTAATTTTTCAGCCTTCATTAGTTTCAATCTATATAATTATACGATTTTAATTAACGAAGATATCAATTAATAAGTAGTCAAATTTAAAGCGATTAAGCCTAATAAATGATTAAATATGAAATCCATTGTTGTAAAACGTGGTTACTATGAAACAGTAATAACGATGATAATGAGAATTTTGAATGAAGGCTTAACTAAATCAAACATGAAACTCATTAGCGGGTCACGTACGTAATATTTTTATCGCTAGCTACTTGTAATATTTTGAAACATTCATTTGTTGAAAAGCCATCTACTTATATTAAAAACTGAGTATCTATGTCTGCTTTTTTCCTTTGAGCGAGCTGAACTTACTGAAACTTTCCTCACCATCTTGAAAGCGCGAAGCATCTCAATTTTCGAATGATTTTTTTATATAGGAAAAAAGAAAGGCATGAAGCGCCTGTTAGCGAGCCGCCTTTGCGGGGAGTAGTTTATTGAAATTTTCCTCACTATTTTCAAGGCACGAAGTGCCCGTGCAACGCCGGGTCACGGGCGTGGTATGTCTTGAAATCGAATGAACATTAAATTATATCAAATAATATAACTTCAGAATGAGGTAAAAGTTAAAGAAGGAGAACGTTATGCATCAACATGCCACAGGAAGCTAATCTAATTGCCCTAGCAGCTAGTTAAACTCTTAAAAAGTAATTGTTTTCTTCATTATGTGAGATAATAAAATTAAGTTCTTAAAAAACACATTTTTTTAATCATTATTATGGAAATATTAAAATTCAGTTCTTAAAAATTATATTTTTTTCACCAGCTATATGTAGGATATTAAAGTTTAGTTTTAAAAAAGTACATTTTTTCATCATTATTATGTGAAGCATTAAAATCAAGTTCTGAAAAGTAAATTTTCAACTACACAAGGTAAAACCACCAGTGCCTGACATCCGCAATCGTAATTGATCTTTATATAAAAGAAAAATAAATTAACAAAAATAATCCTAGAAACCGTAAGTTGATACCACTTAAACATTTTATTTATTTATTTATTTTTAGCGTAAAATATTATTTCCCAATGATAACTAAATTCGTGAAACATGATACACAAGAGGCTGCAAATAATTTCTGGAAAAATTTAAGTAAATGCTTTTTAATCTCCATCTTGAGGAAAAACTATTCAAATTCAAAATGCATTTATTATTTAGTATGCAACAGATACATCGCTCATCCATATCGTTTTAAAGTTTGTAAACTGGTATTAAATTAATCTACGTCCTGCGAAACTGACCCGTGTGGCCCGTTGCTTTGTTTAATCTTAAAAATCGAAAAATACAACTAATGAAAATGTCAAAAAATAGAACAAAGTATTCAGGAATTGGTTTCTGAAAAACAGATGCATTTAAAAAAAGAAGCATCAAGTCATGATTACAACATTTATTAGTTTATAATTTTCTTAAAACATTTAAATGTTCTGGCCCGCGAGAATGCTTTTAATATGAGGTGACGCCCTTGGGTTGAAAAAGTTGGGCACCACTTTGAAACGATTCAACGAACACAAATACTTCCTGAAAATATGTGTATTCAAAGTTAGATAATCTGTGTAATTTTCTATGGAATGTTGTTTTTCTTCAAATGATCCACTAACATTTATCTTTTCATCTAAATTTTAAAAACAAAATGTGATACCACAGATCTTGAACTTATTATCATCACATATCTCATATTTTCCTTACCTGCGCTCTGTGATGTATGGAATACATCATGGAAAACAAATTCTGCGAAAATGGCGAGGAAGACAGTCAGGTGCGGATGTGGTCTTTCTGAATCGGAGTGGATGCTCAAACTTATCAGACGAGACTCTGGAAGATCTTCACCGCTGGTAGATTTCCTGGGATCTGCCACATCTTCAAAAAAAAAAACAGTAAATGCACAGAAAAATTAGTATACATATCCAAAGCTACAGTTGAGGAAAGCTTAACCTGGTAGCGTTCGTAATGGTGTGATTGGGATCTGTGTAACCTTCATAATGCTTCCAAGTTAGCTTTGCCCTAACTTAATTCATGTTTTATCACATCTTCATGAAATGAAAATTTAGAAAGATGAATATGTAATTCACAAGCATTAGAAATTATTGCTGTTTCTTTATCATTTTTTTTTATATCCCAAGTACATAATTCATGGAGATCATGCTCCCCCCCCCCCTCTCTCCACACTCACCTTTTAAGCGACCAAATATAAGCCTAAAAACGGCCTTTTTTAGGACTTATCTCTCGGAAAAAAAACCTTTTCGAACGAAAATTGCTCTTCGACACCTCCTTTTCCGAAAAAAACTATCTCTTAAATCAGAAGCTGGATCCTCCCTTGATCATGAGTCTTGGTCTCTGACTTATATCTTGCTACTGTTTCCAAAATTATCTACGCTTCCCCTTTAAGACACTATCAACAAAGTGACACATTTAAGCATGTCATAGCTGCCGACATTGAAAGATGAAAATTAAGGGAGAAATATTCATAGGGTGACAGAATTAATAATTTTTTTTAGAAACATTTCAGTGTGCAAGATATTTTTGAATCTAAGTAAGAATTTCTTAAATTGATTGTGTATCGAACCCAAAATTCGGAAATTGAAATATTTATTTTTACTCAAAAAAGAAAAAAAGAAAAAACTACTTTTCAGTTTTGAAAAAAAAAAAATCTGGTATGGGTCCCACACTACTCCCTTTTACGTGTAAATTTCTTTGTAGATGCCTTAGTGTTAAAATAGTGCTAGAAGTGAGCAAGATAGCAATTCGAACATTTCCACCCATAGTTTGCCACGAAACAATGCAAAACAAATGTTTTACAATGATTCATTTTCTAAATATCGCCGATTTTAACATCATTCAGTGGATTTTTAGCAAAATATCGTCAATAGCGCCAAATTGAACCCAAATTCAATAAATATTTTTTTCGCTAAATTTGTCGCCAACTTGGCGACATCAAACACTTGGCGACCAAAAGCTTGGCGATATATCGCCAAGTGGTCGTGCCAATTCATCTGCATTGAAATTAACACTGATTTACCCCAAAAAAGGGGTAAAACACCCCCTTGGGAGCATTCGAATGCAACCACAAGGGGAGGTGCACAACTAGACCATCCTCAGAGCCTACATACCAAGCTAGAAGCTTCTACGGCATATAGTTTTTGAGTTATGCGACACACATACATACGCACATACATCCGCACATACGTACATACAGACGTCACGAGAAAACTCGTCGTAATTAACTCGGGGGTGGTTGAAAAGGATTTTTCGGCTGCCTTATATGTTGAGTATAGTCCAGTAGAAATAGCGTTAGGAGTCGAACAAATTGCAACAGAAACAACACTTGTTGGAAATGGTAGGTAACAGGTTCCTAATGAACATACTAAAAGTATACTAGTGGGACAAATATGTTTTTTTGGCCGCCATCTTCAAAAATCATGAAAAAAATCACAAAAATTATGTGCGGTATCAAATGAAAGGAAATTTTAAGCTGAAAAGGGATAAAACATAGGATATTTTAATTGAAGTGAAAATACTTAAAATATGCACCCGTAATGTGGTGCAAAATGTGTTTTTTTCGGCCGCCATCTTGAAAAATCCGAAAAAAATTCAGAAAAATAATGTGTGGTATATCAAATGAAAGGAAATTTCATGCTAAAAAGGAATATAATATCTTACATATAAATAGTGAGGATACTAAAAATATACACCTGTACTGTCGTGCGAAATGAGTACTTTTTTTTTTTTTTTTTGTCGCCATCTTGGAAAAGCATGGACATTTTTTTTTAAATAAAACATATCATATGCGGTATCAAATAAAAGGAAATTTCTCATTGAAAAGGATATTCATGGGAATTTTCAAGAGAAGTTAAAGATGAAATAGGTGAAAAATGGTAAAGCAATTAAGCGTGCAACTTGGATTTTGAGCCATTCTGGTTACAGTGAAATAACATGTTCACTAAACTTTCTGACCAATGCTTCACGCATTGGTAGTGAATAGCATACCGATTTGACAGATGTAAGGATGGCAAGAGATTTGAAATATATAAAAAAAGGTAATGCTCGTAGACCAGAATCTTTTTGCTGTTCTTTCATACCGTTTATGTAACATTTTTAACGGAATAACGAATAGCAAAAGCAAAGTTACTGCAGAAAATGCTGATGTCATTGGAAGAAACATCCAAGATAAACTCACCAGCAAGTGTTTTAAAGATCAAACGTTATTGAAATTAGACCAAGCATTAACAATGAAAGTCTGACAGAAGGAATTATTATTGCTGCTGAGACTCCACTACGGTAGATCCACGTCTCTCAACACAGAAGATGCTTGCCTGTAATAACTCTTTAGACAACAGCGCTCTAGAAGCAAGTGAATTTTTCAGTTACGAATTATCCATTCCACCAACTGCACTAGTTGACCGTAGTACTCAGAAAATGAGAAAAACAGATAAATCTTTATTGGTAAAGTCATTAGATACCTTGAATGTCAATACGATACATTTGTATTAGGGTATTTCCTACGTTCTTGATGGAGGTGTATTAGTTCACCGATTACCATAGTCTGCTTCTGCAACATTTAAAGATGTTATAATTCAACACGAAGCGTATGTTCATATAAGTATGGAAAAGTGACCATAGTATTAGATGGTATAAGAAACTCAACATGAAAAATATGGCGCACAGATTACGCATGAAGAAATCAACAGTTAAAGTAATATTTGAAGAAAATTCACCTATAGTTTGAAAAATAAGAAGACAAATTTATTTCCAATTCTGTAAACAAACAACGTTTCGTCAACATACTAGAGAGTTGTTTTGAAAGGCGATGTCGAGTCAAGCGGAAGGGGGAGCAGACACGATGATCGTAAAAGAGGCTGTAAAACTAGCCCAGAAACTTGTGATAGTAGTTGCGGATGATACAGATATTTTAATTATTTTACTGTATCATTCATCAAAGAATATTTTAATGAAGTCTGGCCGCACAGTCCGATAAAGTTTGTGACATTCAAGCCATTCAAATCTGAGAGAAGCTTGAAAAACTTTTTGTTCGTGCATGGACACGGTGTGACACCACCAGTGCGTTATATGGCAAAAGTAAACCTTTTTTTATTCATTTTTTTTTTTAAATCTGACAGTCTAAGCGATTAGGATTGCCTTTTCATGATGTTACGAAGGAATATTTGGTCGAAATTTGTTGTAAAATAATTTTCTCACTATATGGAGGTAACATCGACACACACCACTTAAATGCATATCCCTACACTCACGAAGTTAGGCAAATGGCTTCAGCTAAAAATGAATTCGACATTGCTCGTTGCCTCCAACACCCAATGCAGTTAAATATGATCTATATCCAATACATTTGCAGTTCTTTGTTGGAAAAACCTTGAATCACAAACTCTTAATCCCAGACTTTAGTGATGACAGTTGGTAGACGGAGAATTTCAGCCGATATCCAGACTTGACACCAGCACCTCATAAACTCTTAAACATAATTAGAACAATGTAACACTACAAAATGTACATGTTGTCAATATAGACTTCAATGCTCGTTAGTTTGCAAAAACTGTTGTTTAAAGAACTGCACAAACACAGGGGACATTTTGGATTTGGATGATGAAGATGATATTTTAATGGCTATAAATATTTTATTTTATGAAAAATTCTTCAATTACATGATTTTTTTTTAAATTATAGATTTTTTTAATCATCCAATTTAATTTTTATAGAACATGTATTATTTAACTTTAATGAAGATGATTTTGGAGGCAAAGTTATTCACGGTTTTTAAGCCTCTTAGATCAATAAATCATGTTTTTGACACAAAAAAATTCAGTGTTTTGGTCCACATTTCGTTATTTTTTTTATTAGTCTAAACCAAAATCACTTTCTTTTTCAGTATCAAATTACCTTTCATTTGATACCACATATGATATGTTTTATGTTTTCAAACCAAATCCGCTCTTTTCCAAGATGGCGACTAAAAAAGCATTTCTCGCTACAGTACGGGTGTATTCTCTTATACACAGGTATGCTCACTTCACTTGAAATATCAGATGTTATATTCCTTTTTAGCATGAAATATCCTTTCATTTGATACCACACATTACTTTTTTGAATTTTTGAATTTTTTTTCGGATTTTTCAAGATGCCGGCCGAAAAAACCACATTTTGCACCACTTTACGGGCACTTATTTTAAGTATTTTCACCTCACTTCAAATATCCTATGTTTTGTCGATTTTCAGCTTAAAATTTCCTTTCATTTGACACCGCAAATAATTTTTTTGAATTTTTGAAATTTTTTCATGATTTTTCAAGATGGCGGCCAAAAAAACATATTTGTCCCACTAGTACGGATGTATACTTTTAGTATGTTCATTAGGAGCCTATTACCTATCATTTCCAATAGGTGTTATTTCTGTTGCAATTTGTTCGACCCCAAGGTATTTTTCAGCTTATTTCTACTGCACTAGTAGGTACATATGCACGTGCTGACAGGTTGAAAAAACTACTGAACATTCATTCGGGGGTGAGCAAAATCAAAATTTAGACTCAAATTTGAGTGATTTTTTTTTTCGCGATCACAATACTTCCTTTACTACGTAAAAGGAAGTAAAAAAGGAAGAAAGAAATTACAAAAAAAAATATCGCAGAAAAAACTGAATGATTAACGTTTGATACAATTTTCAGCTTTAAAAACAGAAAAAGTTTAAAAAAAAAACTACTTTTCAGCTTTAAAAAAAGTACATAAAAAGGTATTTATCGACACATCGCAGACATTGTTACGAACGGATTAAAAGAAAATGCATTTAAGAAATGTTTGAAATATTTCAAAATTTGTGTACTCACAATCTGCATAATCTGGGCTTAGATACCGAACGTAAGCTGTGTTGGCATTACCCCAACGAGGGTTCTGTACATTGTTACAATATCCGCTGTATGCTCTATACTTCTTGGGCCGACAAGGAAAGTCCACTGTCAGGGGACACTCGAGTTCTAAAGCTGTTCCTCTGACGTCCAGCGTCGGCAGTGCGTGCAAAATTTGATCTTTGTTCAAATTGTACCTGAAAGGGTCAGCAGAGAGTTAATAAGTTTTACAAAATAGTCCCACTCTATATCATTAAATTGCAATATGCATATAAAATTTCAACTAAATAATTTCGTTCAGAAATAATTCTTTATCTGTTTGTCCATGTTTACTTGTGATAGATATTACAGCAAGAGTACCAGAAGATAACTTTCCACGCTTCACTGCACCGGTATATTTGGAAGCATCAAAGCTTTGACTTTACCTTAAGCAATTTTTGAATTAAGAAATTACGTTGACAAGAAACAGAAATCTTGCTTTTTTGTTTCCTCCCAGCCAGCTCGATATAAATAATTATTACTATATCTTCAGCAATTTAATTTATATCTTTTAAAACACACTCACTGACGTGACATGAGTTTCGTCGTTTCCTCCGCCACCAAAGCCATCCGTGACATATTTTTGGCAGCGACTTTCGTCTTCGCAGATGCCGCTGCGAACCAAGCAGGACTTCCTGGCTCCAACAGTACACCTTTAAGAAATAAAATACGTTCATATTTGCCAGAGTGCTTAACTTGAAATATAATTTTTCCAAATTAGTTGAAGTTTTGCCACGTTTTCCAGTTAGCGAAAATGGTAACAGATAAAATGGAAAAGACTCTTATTCAGGCCCTTTATTTAGGCACAATTGTACCCAGCATCTAAGGTTGGTGAGCCAAAGGTGGCCTGATTTTCTAATGTAGAATATTCGCAAAAAATAGGATTAATTTAATTTTTATTACAAAACGGTGATACTGCATTGTAAAACATGTATCTGTAGTGAAAAGGACTGAATTTGAAGAGATTACCATGATCGTTCTCCATGGTAATGCAATGATTTCAATTTTCAGGACGCGTTCCGTTGTTCTGATTTCCAGGTGAGAATACATTTAAAATAACGCCTCTTAAAATCCTCAGAACAATGAGTTAAGTTATGTTTTCTGAAAAATCCTTTCCTTTTCTTTAACCACATTCAGTTTAGTTCACTTGAACTCAAATATATTAGAAAGATTAATAATTTTATAACTCAGTGGTCATTCGAAATTATAAATTTCTGTAGTTACAAAATCCCAGTCTCCTACTTTTGAAAGAGAAAGAGAAAGCATGCCGTAGATTCAACATTTAGCAGTGTCCTCTCTTTGAAGGCACATATTACGAAAGCATCGTCAAATATTTAAATCCACTAAGTATTTGGAATAAGAAATTGACAATCAATACCGAAAACACAGAGTGACAACAAATCTGGTTTTCTTAGGTAAAACTTTTCACGAATCAACACAAGTCTCACGTTTGCTTTTAGTTTTATCACGACAAGGGTGTTCGATTATTTTCATTTATTTATTTTTAATCAGGATGCATTTAGATAGAAAAGTTAAGAACTGTATTATGTGAAGTATAAGGGTGCAAATCAGAAATGCAAAGTAACATTGAAAAAAAAAAAAAAAAAAAACGAAGAGGTACTACGTGCATGATTGAAACTGAAAACTTTGGAAAGTGCCCATCCTCAACCTATCAATCCTTTTTAAGCTGGAATCGTTCGTGATTAAGGGCTTTCTGGTGGGAAGTCATGGAGGTCACTGGGACCTAACTACGCTTCTTCATTCTCTAAACTTTTCCAGACACGCCGGCTAATTTGGAGATAGTATTGCAATATTGCAGCTTTTTTTTTTTTTTTTGATGATGCCTATGTATATATATTCGTATTTTATCCATTTGCTAAAATTTTATAATTCATCATTCTAAAAGTTTGGATGAAGCACAAGGCAACTTTTGCTCCAAAACAGTACCTACCATTTTTGTAGATATTTTGCTCCAAAGCTCCCAACCTTCTGTCAACCAATGCTACCGCTCTGTCGACCACTTTTGATAATTCGGATGTTGTAATCCTTGGAACTTTGGACGCCCCGGTAGATCCTGTTGTCCTGGGTTTGATGGGCGTGAACGAACCTTGCCTCTTGGCGCGTCTGAAGGACGTGTCATTCTGAGATGCGAATTGGGAACTCGAACTTTCGAATATGAATCCCGAAACTATGGATCCGATACCACATGCGATGAGAATCAGGCTTAAATCATATGTAATCCTCCTGAAAGTAAAAAAGGACTACTGTTAGCATTTTTTTCTCGGAATAACTAAAAAGAAGCCATGCTGACTCCAATGCTGTGGCCAGCTGGGCTATATTACGCGGATGAGGATCCACGAAGCGAATAACCAGATCGAGATGGTCCTACATATTCCCGATTCTGTTTGAATCAGGAGAGTTTGCTTGTAGGGAAGAAAGGTAAACTCACTCTGGTGCTCTTCGAACCATGCACGTACACTGGCAGCTGTATGGCACTTCGCATTGTCCTGCTGGTAGATGCCATCATCCTGAGGAAAAACAATGCACATATAGGGGTGGACATGGTCCGCAAAGACAGATGCGTATTTGTATTAATTCATCGTGCCTTCCACAATGATGATTGAATCCAGAGACTGCCAGGAAAACATTACCCAGCCATAATGTTCCCGTCTCCAGCTTGGACGGTTCCGGCAATGGTTGAGGGTATTTGGTTTCAGAGGTTTCACGCCTTATACGCCAACGTCCATGTGCCCGATGGAGCATAAAACGTGATTCATCAGTAAATACTACCTGTTGTTACTCAATAAACGTCCAGCTGCGGTACTGGCGTGCAAATTTCAGGGTTCGTCGTCGATAGACAGTAGTCAGCATCTCTGCATGAACCAGTCTTGTGCTTCGGGAGCCCAGACGCAGCAACGTCCGATAAATAGTAGTTTGAGAGATGATGTTAGTAACCCTTTTGTTCATCTGGGAGGTCAGTTGCTCAACGGTAGCCCGTCTATCAACCCGAACGCATCTCCACAGCCTTCGTTCACCTCTGTCATCTGTGGCTCCTGGTGCGCCACATTTTCCACGTCGCTGATTTTTGACAGTCTCATTTTGCGATGCACGGTACTCTTTTACCACGATGGCAAGCGAACAGTTAAAAAACTCAGCCATTTTGGAAATGCTTCCGATCTTGCCCAAAAGCCAATGATCATGCCCTTTTGGACGTCAGATAAATCGCCCCGTTTTTGCATTACACCAATGATAGAAATGGTTTCCAAGGCCCTCACACACCCTTTATACACCCTCAATTGTGCTACCAAGTGCCTTTTGTGATTGGTAATTTGACGTCGACGTCAAAAGTACGTGGTGGTCACATTAATGTGACCGGACTGTATATGAAAGAAATACCATGACTGATTTAAATAAAACTCTTGACAGTCATCTGGGATGCAGTGAGAACCTATGGATGTCAGCATTTTAAATTTTTACAGAAATAGATGATATTTAAACCTTAATTTACCATCGTGACTCACGTTACAAAAAAAAGAAACTCAAGTTTTTTGGATAACGAAAAACCTCAGATTTCTGCTCTTTCAGAATAATAAAATTTAAAAACTGCTTTTCATGGAACAAATGATGTTTATAAGTTATGATATATACGAAAATAAAGTTCATTCTGCTGTCACTAATTAAGTTAATCAGTATTTTGAGCGTGACTCACGTTACATAGTTTCGTGACTTACGTTACATCTCCGTTTTAGTCTTTTACTTTACATCTTATTTTGAAAATTTTGTTGAGAGACTTCACTTAAATTCAATTAAAACTAATGCTTAATGACTTGTCTTCTTTAGCAGATCAGTTTTAAATACAGTGAAACCTCTCCGAGCGGTCACTTCTACATAGCGGCCACCCCTCTTAACGGCGAATTTTTTGCAGCACGAAATTTTGTCTCATAGTCCTAGTGTTAAAATTCTCCTTAGCAGCTGCAATCCAACCCCTCTGAACGGTCACCGAGTGGATTCATCAATTCAATTTTTCAGAAAAATATTTTTGGAAAAAAAATAGAACCGACTTCAGTTGGAAATTGCTCTAAAAAGTAAAAAATAATTTTTTTCTTTGAACACAATCGAAACTACTTTTAAACATAAGTTTTGAAGTCGGCGCAAAAACGATAGGTAAAATGATATTTAACCATATTTTTCCAACATTTTTTCAAAGAAACCATTGAAAATTAAAAGCAGAATATTTGTACCATCACACGAATGTGTGGTAATCAATGAAATGAATCCATTAAAATTTATATTTATAGTTGAATTGTAGTTGCAAATGATTCTATACATTGTTTTTGCGCCGACTTCAAAACTTATGTTTAAAAGTAGTTTCGATGGTGTTCAAAGAAAAAAATTATTTTTTACTTTTTAGAGCGATTTCCAACTGAAGTCGGTTCTATTTTTTTTCCAAAAATATTTTATTTCATTCTTTTTAGTGTAAATGCACTTAAAATAATCAAAATACAGTTAAAAAACCATGCAGCTGTTCAAAAAACTTGCAGGCATGGACTCGATCTCATTCCATCAGGAACTTCAAACCGACGCTTTTAACCACTTGACCATCGGGTCGCTTATTGAAGTAAGGATTTACGACAGCACATATTGTTTTTAAATAACATGAAATTTTAGTTTTTCGATCATAACTTTTTTTCTAGTGAACAAATATCGTCATATGAATACATGGTACCTAAGTTAACCATCTCCTATCGATTTAAAAAAAATCGTCCAAATCGGTTCAGTAGATCAGATGTTATGTGCGAACAAACAGACAAAAAAACATACGCTTTGAATTGAGAACCTCCTCCTTTTTTGAAGTCGGTTAAAAATTGAAAGTAAAAGTAAGTAATTTGAATTGTGGGAGAAGGAGTTAGAGTAAGACTTGGAAAATTGGTGCAAGTTTTTGCTTTTCATGGAAAATAATTTTCAACTAAAGTGGACTCTTTAGCTTTTTTCAAACACCACAAATCAAAATCTTATTTTTTAAAAATGTGTGTCACTTTAATGATCGTTCATACCCCCCCCCCCCTCGCAGTGCAAAAAAACATTACACAGCAGATTTTTCCCAATAACTCAACACTCATGGTGTTTGATACATTTTATTTGTTTGTAATGATGTTTTTTAGTCACAACCAATATGAAAATCACAAAAAATAGTTACTTTAATTTTTAACATATATTTATCATCTTCAGAATTTTTGACTTTTAATTTTACCTTGAATTTGACGTAAATGCAAGGTATAAAATACAGAATTTTATAAAGGTACAAAAATTAACATAATATAATTGATTGTGTATATAATTTTTGAAAAAATAATATAGGTGCCGCAAATCAAAAACCATTTATTGCCACAATCGATTCAAAGCCCCCAAAAATGGCGCAAACGTCCATAAGAAAATTCTACAGCATCGAAGGACCCCATTGCCAATTTTAACAAAGATCCGACCAAAACTGTCATTTTGTACCATAAAAAAATATGGGGCACATTCCCATGGGAGGATGTACCTGCATAAGGACATTACAATCATTAAAATCATTAAAAAAAAACATGCAGCTATTCGAAAAAATCCTTGCAGACCTGGACTCGATCTCATTCCATCAGGATCTTCAACCTGACGCGCATAACAACTTGCCCATCGGGTCGCTCTTTGAAGTAAGGATTTACGATAACAGATATTGTTTTAAATGACATGAAATGTTAGTTTTTCGATCATAACTTTTTTTCTAGTGAACAAATATCGTCATATGAGTACATGGTACCTAAGTTACACCATCTCCTATTGATTAAAAAAAAATTGTCCAAATCGGTTCAGTAGATCAGATGTTATGTGCGAACAAACAAAAAAAAAAAAGTATACGCTTTGAATTGAGAACCTCCTCCTTTTTCGAAGTCGGTTAAAAATATGTTTGTCTTTTTTATACTACTTCCCGTATTTTCTCAGCGGCTATATTGTACTGATTTCAAATTCTCAATTGATACATCTGAAAACTTTTACAGGATGCCACACACCATAACATTTCATCTGATACCAATCATAACATTTAATGTTGCATAATGGCTGTAAAATTAGTTGACTGCTGTCAGAAGTAGGCTCTTCAAAGTACTTACTTTTCTCATCTACTACTGATGAATAATGAAATTTTAAACATTTCAAATAAGAGCAAGTGAGATGTTGACCGTGCTTTTTAAAATTTCTCTTAAGTTCCAATTTTATATGTATATGTATATATATTTTTCTCGCTCAAGCTAATTTTTTAAATCATTTTCGTTCAGATTTTCTTGGGATAAATAACTTTTTCAGCATGAGTTCGGTGGACATTGAAATCTTCTTTTCAAATGTATATTACATTTACGGATGAGTATTGAGTAACTCACTTATGACTACAGTTGGCGAGTCTTCCTTAGTCTATTTACATATTTGTATACTTGTAGAAGCGATATTTAAGAAGTTTGAATTTAGCCAAAATTTCCCTTGACAGTTTCATATGTTTATTTTTCAGCTTATATTAAATTGCTAGAGACAACATCTTTAGCTTTTCGACTTTTCTCGTTAGACATTCTTTCATCCGGAGACAATGTTTCTGTTTACATGCAATGCACTTCATTTCTTGCTTCAATTTTTCCCCGCACCTTTTCTGTCATTCTGCCGTTAGTCGTTAAATATTTTAGAAATTTCTTTAACTGGAATGAAAAACCTTTCTTAGATACTGAAGATACATATGTGCATGCATAAACACATGCTACACATTGGAAAGCTGAGGGCGAAAACAGGGACCCTTGCACTAATTAAAAGATTATAAAACACTAACCGAATTAAAATTACGCTATTATTTATATTTAATTTCATCAGTATTATTAATTATATATAGGTGTGTACAAGTGCTAACCCTCCCTTTAGACCCTAAAATACCATTAGGGCACATTAAATACTTTTAAGAAGTTAATATTAGCTTGTATTGGCTGTAACTCACTTTTCGCGTGACTCACGTTACAAAATAAATATCCTTATTTTTTGAATAAAAAAGCAAAAATCACTAAATTGGACTATAACTTCTTTTTGTTATATACATGAGTAGGAGAAACAGGAAAAAAAAATCACTTATTAGCTTTAAAATTTGGAAATATTAAAAAAATTAAGTTTTCGTGACTCACGTTACACAAAATTTAATGGTTTAAAAGCTACTTTAAAAATTATTTCAAGAATAAATTTCAAAATGTACTATTAATAATTGTTTTCTTATCAAATAAATCTGTCAGGAAAAAATGCAATTAAATTGTGGAAACAGGCTAAACCAATAAAATAAGATCGTTTAAAATTTTGTCTAGCAGAGAGAGACTTTCACGAGATTGTGAGCTCATAGAACAAGTTCTCTTACAAAAAGAAAATGGTTCACCCGAAGTTACCTTATTCTAATTTGTAAAATTCAATCAATATAGAGAACGTATAAAAAAATTAAAACAATTTTTCAACATTTTTTTTTTTAACACCGAGTTTTCGTGTTGCCTGGAATTGCCCAACTGCAGAAAAATATAAAAAAACTTGAAACTTTTCAAAATGTAATGTTTTTAATGTTATAAGGAAGCAGTTGGACATCGGCAGGTCAAGAATGGGATCGTCAAAAATATTTTGAAAATGAAAATTACATAAATAAACTATTCAAAGATATTTTTATGTGAATTACATCACCTTATATGGATACAGCATGATAAAAAATTTATTTTTTCAGTCCCAAATTGAATATTTTTTCGCGTAAGTTGCTCCCCCCAAGTTAAAAGAAAATAACTCAAGACTGTCAAGGACTGCAAGCGAAATTTCTCGCTTTTGAACACAAATTACCTAATTACTGTATTTCATAATACTTTTAATCGAGAATAAAAATAAAAATTAATAGGGATTTGTTTTTCCTTTCTTATCTTTATTATTATTATTTTATTTATTTATATTTTTTGAATTGCAATTTTAGACCTCGATTCAAACAAAATGCTTGAAAAAATTTTAAAACCTCTTAAAATTACTTGCCGACTCCCTGATATAGAGTGCCTAAATTATAGAGCGTGATAGGCAGGTCAGTTGGGAAAGAAGAGGAACCAGTGAATGAACATTTAGATCAATCGGCAATAGCAGCTTCCTTCTAAATATTTCCAAAAAGAAAACGACTAAAAATTTTTATGTTTGTCCATTATAGTGCAGCTCTGAAAAGTTGAGTTCTGACCTTGACAATGTTTTCCTCTTTTCGAGTAATAGGAAAGGGTAATTGCAGCGGATTTGATTTGGAATATTTTTACAAAGCTCCTACAAAAGTAACCCAGCTGAATTCAATGCCAATTACCCTTTTCTATTACAAGAAAAGAGAAAACGTTATCTTTGTCGGAGATCGACTTACCAGAGGAGCACTGTACCACTGGTTAGATGCCTTCCTTCGCAAGGTTGTTGCATTTATTTCCTTTAAACTATAAATAAACCAGAAAGCCATAAAGGCTACCAGTTTTTTTAAACAATTACAATTATCAATAGAAATTTTTTTAATGTGGCGAGTACCAAAAGCTATTGATTTTAACTATTGTACGAATTTATAAAAGTGTAATGATGCTGAAATGTTTGTTTGCTTGATGTCAAACTTGCTGCAGCAGTTTTGAACATCAGGAAACCTTACTAAGAAAATCGTTACTCAAATTCTGCATATTTTGTGCAGTAACACGTTAATAGAAATGACTCACTTAAACTGTGTGAATAAATTTTCTCACATATTTATTCCTTCTTTTCTAAGCAAAATAATAACTTCCATGATATTTTTATCAACAATTTATTTGGTGAGAAATTGCTATAGAATTTTGGAAGTTTTCATTTACAAAAAAAAAAAAAACCTTGAAAACTATTTGTTGTAGCTTTTTCTGAAACTGATATTCACTGTGATGCTGAACTTCATTACGCATTTTATTTTATTAATTGAATATCCAAGATCAAATCAGATAAATTTACCAGAAAAAAATGGGGCTAGAAAGTGAAATATCAGATGTAAAGGGCAATTCCACGAAAGTGGAGACATCACACCAAACAAAAAATTTCAATGTACCAATAGTTTTTTTTACTTTATATGATGTAAAAAAGAATGATTTTTTATAAAATTATGCTAAAAAAACTCGAAACTCATTTCTTGTAAGTTTTATAGGTAAGTTTTGACAACAACATTTTGTGCACTTGTTTTCTCGTATTAGAGCTACTGAAAGTTCAGCTGTTTTTTTACGAATGAAATTAACTGGTATGTCTACAGACTTATTTTTATTGAAATTCAGTTTATAAATGAAAAGATTAAGCCAACAAAGAAGCTTTCAACTGTTATATTTATTTTGTAAACAATTTTTATAAATTAGTCCTCACATTCATGTAACGTCAGTCACAAAATTGTATAAAAGTTTGTTTTGGTTAAACAAAACTAAACCCTAGATTATAACAAGTCATATTCTCATTATTTATGATGATATCTTTAATATTCTTTACTTAAATATTTAAAAGTAGTTGAATTTATGTATTTAAAATTCGCTTAAAATGTGTAACATCAGTCACATCTCTCTTTCCACTAAGATACTTCAAACAAACGACACAAATGGCACTAACTGCTGCAAAAAGCAATACAGGAGGTAAGATAAATTTAAAATGACAAAAAATATGAAGATAAGTAAATGAAAAACAAAGCGTATGATAAAATGAGCAGAGAGAAAGGAGAGAAAGTATTTTTTTTTTTTTTTTTGAAGTGATCATCTAGCTAAGCTATCAAAATATGTTTAGAATCAAGTTTAAAAAAAGATAATTAGGAAAAGAAGTAGAAGAAAATGTAGAACAGAAAAGAGCCCGATTTCAAATAGCACCTGCCCCATGTTTTTCATTTTAAATTGACACTGGGCAAAAAAGTACTCCTAACTCTCTGTGTATAGCAGTTGTGTAAATATTACAACTCCTTGGAATAATGATGACTCTAAAGATAAAATGCTAAAAAAAGATATGCAATACTACTAGAAGCAAATGCATTATTTGTGAAACAATATATATAAATAAAAGTTGAGAAAGCAAATTTGAGGCATCGAAACATAAGTATGTTTTTTATGTAGCAATTACAGTGCAATATTTCCCTGTGCAATTACAAAAAAAACTTCATAATAGCTTACACTGCATAATGAAATTGCCCCACATCATTTTCCTAAAGATTCGGCGAACTTCAACATTAGAAAAGAAAATCCAAATCAAACGATTGTATGTACATCTTTTTTTGTACCATGCAAAAAGTTTTTTACATATTACATTTCAAGAAATGTGAAAGTATTTTCACTATCACCACCGGATTTGCAATTGTGTTATCAATAGTTATATTTGAGTAATATTTTTTAATAAATCAGAACCTGGAGCAGGTAATTAGCCGTAACGCTTTTATTTTTTTAGCAGTGATAGTTTGAATCATCAAAAGTTCAAAACTTTTTTTGAAGAATAGAATACGTTCTAAAATTTAAGGCTGCAGCAGGAGAGAGGGTTCTTGTGGAATATGATGGTCAATTCTATGAGGTGAAGTTAGTAGCATTCAAAAGTATAAGTAGCAAGTTGGTGTCAAGTTTTGAGCAGTAAAATATTTCGAATTGGCCTGACAATGTGAATGAAATTTATTATTCACAAAAAAATGCACTGCAGAAACTTACCGCACTAGATATATAAATGGGGCGTAATAACCTTCATTTCGTGAAATAATATTAAAAATTTAACTTCTAAAACTTTATGACTGTACTTTTCTTGTGAATTAAATATACTTTTTACAATTTCAAACAAAAAAAAGTGCTAATTTTATTTTTGACTAGAAATAACTTGTCATTGCAGCATTTTTTTTTTTTTTTCTTTTTTTGTAAACGAAACATCAGTCACAAAATCTTAGTATCATAAGTCACGGGTGCTAAATAATTTCTATACTTTCAGTTTTAAAGTTTTTTCGATGAAGCAAGGTATTTTCATAGAGTCTAAGATCACCGTTTTAAGGGGGGGGGGAAGCTGTTTAGTTTTTATGTTTTTAGTTCGAAGAGAATTTCAAATTATACATAAGTCAATTTTTTCAATGTCTCTTTTGTGTAACGTCAGTCACATTTTTTTACTCCTCTTAATTTCCCACAAAAAAAGTTCCTCATGTCTAAATTCCAGTGTGGTGGCGTTAATGTACCATATCAAGGTATTTTAGACCAACTTTAAAAGTACCAGAATTTAATTCCAAGATAGAACTGAATTGAAAAGGTAAAAATGTAGTCAAATTGTAACGTCAGTCACCGTAGAATGGCCTAATACAAAGATGATGCCATATTCTTTACTCTAAACCGGGAGTGAAAAGCTACTCTCACTCACATTTTTTAAAACAAAACAAAATTAAAACGATGCAATTAACGACTGGATTTTGACTCATTAAACTAAGATTAAGGATCATTTAACTACTTTTTTATTTCAATTTCCATTTATATATGCCTCATCATCTACATTTTTACAAGTGGAAAAGTACCCCTCCTCATCCACTGAGTTAACCTTTTAACTGTCATGCCCGAGATAATCTCGGCCACAGCACTGGTGTTCGAAAATGTCACGCCCGAGTATTACTCGGGGTGATTTTTTTTTTTTTTTTGAGTGCATCGTATTGTTATACCCGAATATATATCGGGATACGTTTATTTCGGCTTCATCTCTTTGTCAAACCCGACTGGTTTGGTTTAGTTATTTTGGGTTTAGTCACAAGAGCCTTCATAGGCTATACTGCGCCAAACGATGATAACCAATAATATTAAAAACATTTTAAAACACACATAGATCATGTTTAAAATCCAAACTAAGCAAGAGAAAGAAAGGACTGACAAATTTTAGTAAAATCAGGAATACATAACAAAACAAAGACAAAACACTCAAGACAAAGATAAAACCACTAAATCAGAGATATAAAACCGCTGTAATTGCTGAAAGGTATTCACTTTTATTTATTTATTTATTTTTTCATTTATTTATTTTTTAGAAAATAATTAATTTTTTTTCATTTTTAGAAAATGATGCTCCACTAGAAGCGAACTTTACAACTGCCATGTTGAGTGGCAGCCGCCTCAAGCAAATATGCTACAAAACTTTAAATATTTTACCCATGTGCTTCAAAATATTAATTTTTAACAACTGAGTATATTTTATTTTGTACTAAACATTTGATTTTTGCAATAAAAAAATTTGACAATTTGTGCACCCAAATCATCAAAATAACTTGACAGTTAAAGGGTTAACTAAGCAGTATTTGAATTCTTCACTTATAGTTTCTGGTAAAGTTCTCCTGTCTCGTCAGTAAAATTATAACTTTGTTCAAAAGGTTTTCAAACTTTCCGTTAAGTTTTTTCCGTTCAGTTTTCCGTTCAGTTTCGTTAAGTTAAGGAATACTTGTGAAAATATGGAGTTCGTTTGACGGACTTCTATCATAAACTGAAGTGATTCTTCGGAAGCTAAACAGTGATTGAATGATTTTTAGTACTTGTAGGTATGCAGAAAAAATGAGTGCATATGCTATGTATTTTTTATACTATAATCGTTTAATGCTTACAAAATGCTATAACCTCTTCACTATAGAAGACATCTTTATATCTTTGATAGCCTCGAAAGGTAAGAACTATCTTTCGCGGTTGACATCGTTGACACCTCCGGCTACCCCGCCGAAACATATAGCAAATATTAAACTCAAATATACAAACTAATATAATCCGGTCCAGTGGCGTACATAGCGCCCCCGCAAACCCCCGCGGCGCGGGGGGGCGCAAGAGGTTTGAGGGCTCCCGATCCAGAAAAATAGCACTAAAGGTTACACGGGGAATTTTTTTTTTACATTTTAATAGGGGGTGGGGGGCGCACTTACAAATCTTGCTGGGGAGCGCACCTTAGTCTATGTACGCTACTGATACGGTCCCTAATTATGAATAAAACACATACCGTACTGTTGAGCTCAATCTCTCAGCTTTGTCATTCAGGGAGGGGGGGACACAAAATCATTGGTTTTTTTATTCGCTTTATTTATTTATTTATTTATTATTTTTTATTTATATATTTATTTATTTTATTTATTTATTAATTTTATTTATTTATTTATATTATTTATTTATTTTGCATATTTGAGATTTTTCTCCTTTTTATCGTTTAGTTTAGAGTGTTCTGCTTAAAGGGATCTGATTATAAATTAATGCAAAGTTTTTGATAAAATGCTGTATTTTATTAGGGGAAAATAGCCATGAATAAAATCAGTGACGCCAGAAAGGGGATAGAGGATATCATAATCCCTCGCATGAAAAAAAAACTTATTACAGTACAATGCCACCCTAATACTTCCTTTTCTAAACAATAGTTGTATGTATAACCAACGCTCTAACCTATCACTGTCTAAATATATCTATGTATATATATCCATCTATCTATCTTTTATTTTACTTATTTATATCTATCTTTATCTACCACCACCAATATAATATCTATTTATCTCTATCTATCTCTACTTTTGTCTATCTCTATTTATCTGCCTATCTATCTATGGGCACATATCTCCATTTGCACCCATCTCCCTCCGTATATACGACATATTCATCTCTTATCTTTCTACCTCTATTTATCTGTATCTACCAATAGCTATCTACAGCCATGTATGAATTATTTCAATCTACATCTATTAGTCTATCTCTACAGGCAACTATATCAATCAATCTCTATTTATATCTATCTCTACCAGTAAATGTCGCCTCAAAGCAACAGCAAAGTATCGAATCCCAGGGAAAAAAAAGTTTTCCTCCTGTTTCTCTGAAGAGCCTATATGGGTGCGTGTGCATGGAAATAAATGAGACCCTTTTTCCCCATGAAAAATTTCTCCCTACGCCACTGATAAAAACGAATTAGCAGTAGGTCTTTTAAACAAACCAGCGTAAATGTTAACGTAATTGTTTTAACATTTTTTTAAAATTTAGACTCAAGTAAAAGTGCACGTGTTATTTGTTCGAAACCATAAATTCAAACTTCCAGCATCAAAATAAAAATTTCCAAAGTCACAACAATATTGCATGCTTATTTCTATCTTCATGAACGTATTCTATAATATACAGCTAATTATACTACTCATTACCAAAATGTAATAATATGCAGTGAAGAAATAAAAAGAAAAGAACAAATAACTCATTAAAAAAATGCGAAATCCAAACAACTTACTTGGTACTCTTTTTCGGCGAAAATTTGCTCATTGCTCCCAAACTGACCACAAGCACTCAAACTAACCATTATTCGCCAGAGAAATCGCTTCACTCATTCCAGATCAATCAAAAGAAGCATATTCAAAAAAAGAAACAAAAAAGGAACATAAAGAAAAGACGCGTGGTTAAAATAAAGCCGCGAAGGTGAAAAGAGAAGAGAGAAAAAAAATATTGTTTCTCAATAATAGCTTAGTCCATCCGTTTTCATCGGTGAGATTGAAGAAGACAAAACATCCCAGAAGAGGGCGCTGAATATAGACAGTTCACTAACCCACTGACCCAGCGATTGTTGCGTAGAAATTATTTCAAAAAAGATTTTCATTTGCCAGTTGAGTTGAGTTAGGAAGAAAGAAAAAAACAGACATAGCAAGAAAAAAGGCAGAAGTGGTTTAAGCGCGTGAGAAAACAATAAAGTCAATGCATTTGAATTCTCTTTCTTTGAGCATGGGCTATAAATTACCAGCGTTGTAAAAATATTGTGAACAATACTCTCGGACACGTGCTTCTTCGTTTTCGGCATGTGTGAAGAGCTGGCAAACTTTCAAGCACCAAAATATAAAAATTCACAAAAAAATTAGGGAATGTAGAAATATTAAAAACCCTCCCTTTCATTTGCAAAGATTGAAACTGAGTTATCGTAAAATGGAGTGAATCTGTACTTTTCAGCTTTGATCATAAAAACAGTAATCAATAGATTTTTTCTTATTTGATCTTTTGGGCAGTCTTGTTTTGCTCTTGATCTTCCAAGCGAAGACAAAACATGTTAAACAGTTTAATTCGTTTATCTATTACCTTTCTAGAGGTGTTTCGATTACCCCCGCAGATAAGGATCAATTGGAGTACGTTCTTTTTTTTTCTTTTTTTTTTTTTTCAATTTAACCTGTAATAAGTCGGGTGAAAATAAGTGATATCGCTGGAGAAGAATAAGAACCGATAATTTCTTTCAAATAAAGGTTTATTTTCTATACCAGTAAACGTATTTGTCAAAAATCTGAAATAATTTTAAACTTGTAAAAGCTTAAAATTAATTATGAGAGAATGTCTTTTAATTGAAAAACAAATATTTAATATAAATCCAAGTCACTCATGTCGTCCACAAAAATTATCTTCTCCTTAAAAAGGGCATTTGTAGGTTGGCTTAAGATTTTTCATAACGTCTTCTAAGAGGAACTATGCCTCTTCTTTAGTTTCTTGAAATCTCCGAGTTTCGGGGACCCTCCTGTTATATCTTCCCACGTGTTCATCGCCATCTATGTCAGGACTTTTGCTACAAAAAGTCTGTATGACTTTTTCACGTGCCATTTAAGTACAAGGAAGTCTCCTGGAGCAAAAATGCTCGTAAACCTGAAACTTTTTAGCACTCTAAGATCTAGTTCCTTATCAGAAGAGGTACAGAGTAATAAATCCTTGTCCTTGTTTTGACTAGAAGAACTGATATTGGAATCTCAATATTTCAAACAGTGTACTCCGTTTCTCTTTTTTATCCTTTTAATAAGTTTGAATTGGAATATTGGAACAACAAAAATTAGTGTTTCAATTCACCGCTCAAATCCTATCCTACGACATCGTAAAGTACCCTTCATTTTTATGCCACAATTTAAAAAAATGAATGTGGTTCTCTGTGGCTCAAATATCTGTGTAATTAAAAAATACTACTCTTAGGTTTAAAATATACAGAGATCTGCACTTACAAAGTTTTGAAGACGATGAAAACTTCTTATTTTCTTGTGTTCTGTATGCAGGTTGCTCATGAGTCAGCATTGATGCCAAAATGACAAAAGTAAATTTCTCTGCCTTCTAATGGTATTATTCTTTTAAAAAAAAATTAACAGCCAAAAATTCCAGACCGTATATTTATGGTGGGTTTCTTTGTATCCGATACACCCCGTTATACGGCATACATAAATGGAATAACTGCACCTTTTTTGAGCAATCGAGGTTGCTCATTGATCTCACTTCCCCTCGGTAAACGTTGACTTTTTTCTTTTCTTTTTCTTTCTCTTCCCTTTTTTCTGTATTCGCCTTTGCCAGAAGCGAGATGATTGCAATGTGCAAACGTAAATTAGCAAACAGGTATATATCTGTATGGTATTTCCTCAAGAACGGCTGAGAGTTACGAGTCAACTATTAAAAAAAAAATAAATAAAATCATTTGTCTCTATCTCATATTTACAGGACTGCAACTAACCGAGACATTAATTGAAAACACAAATTATTCTTTCCCAAAATTAAGGCTGAAAACACTTTACTTTAAAAATTGATACTGATAGAATCAATGAATTTTTCCGCTTAAGATGGAATTTGAGAGCCTTTCTAAAATCACTTTTTTTTAAAGGAATATAGTCAGAAAAAAATGATGGCAAAATTATATTGTCAGCTACAGAGTCCTTTAATCATACTCTGCAATTAATTTTTTTAACTAAAATTAAAGGAATTATAACGAAAGAAATGAAAACTCCCACTGTGCCCAATCTCTCTTAACAGAGCAGAGTTGCTGACTATTAGCCAGTGTCAGATGTATACTTTGGGGCCATTCCATGAAAAGTGAAACCAATTGGTCGAAAATTCATATTGAAGTTATGTTGCTATGTTATACATCATTTTAAAGCTTAAGATGTATATTTTAAGAATCCTGCATTGGTTTTTTAGTGAGAGTTAGAATAATACTTGTTTTCTTAGTTGGAAGTACGATATTCACGAACTTGTAAAATCAGAAAAAAGAACACATTTTCAAATGCATATTTCTCATCGAAAAATAAAAACAAAAATAACTACTTGTAGCACAATTTTAACTACTAAGACGGTACTATAATAATATGCATTCATTAGTTTCTTTTAAATTGATCTAAATGGTGTAATTGAAGTTTGAAAAAAAGAAGTTTGATGTTACGTCTGTAACAAAAAAGAAGCAAAAGTTGTCATTACGTCCTAAAAAATCAAAATTAAAAAAAACCCTTAATGGTCCTTTTGGCAAATTCTTAGAGTAATTGCCCACCATAGTTAAAAATATTGCAACTGATTTAGTTTTTAAATTAATGCTGTTACAGACGTAACATTTCGGACATAAAAAATGGCTCTATGTTACGTCCGTAGCAAAAGTAAATTTCCAATTAAATAGGTAAAAAGCACAGGATGAGCAATACATGTATATAGCATAATATGGTACGAGTACTAAAGTTTCTGGTATTCTGATTTTGAAATTTTTAATTAGGTCGGCATGTAATTGAAATTTATTTCTTGAGATTAATAAAATACACATATGGTATAACTGATTATAATTTATACCTCAACTGGCATTTTTTTGCTACGTCACATGGAAAGGGAGCTGTGGATGGAGTTGGGGGTATGGTCAAGCACCAGGTTTGGCAGAGAGTAAGATCTAGAACAGCATTTGTCAACGACGCTCTTTCCTTTTTTCAGTGTGCAAACTCCATTGCAGAAAAAGTTAAAATTATTTATATGCCCCAGGAAAATGTTTTAAAGCTGACGCCAAAATTGGAAGAACGGTGGGCTAACATCGCGAATTTGCCAAAAGCCCGCGAAATGCATTGTTTTCGAACAGAATACGAAAATGCCGTTCGAATTTCGAGAACGTCGGACGAATAAGGACACATTTTTTCATTCAAAACAAAATTATCAAAATTGACCAACTGTCACCAAGAAGGTTAAATTTTAGTTTGGTACTAGTATTCTGTTATATGATCCAACATTTTCAAATTTTTAAGTCCTCCTAAGATCAATCACTGATTCCAGGGAGGAATTTACTTTTCCCGATTTTTTTATGTAGCAGCCCCATTATGCATTAATTTTAAGAATACAAATAAATAAATTTGTGTGAAGGCCCTTCTAAACTTTTCTTGTGTCAATCTTCCTTGGAAATAATTGTCTTAAGATGCATTAATTTATTGTTACATATTGACATATCGGCATATGCTCTCAATTCCTCCAGACTTACCCAAATTTTCTAAAACTGTTACAGTATAACTTAAAATATTCAAATAATGTGTTAATTAATGCTACTGTATTGTTTTAGCACAAAAATCTTTGTTTATTCCTGCTTTACAATACAGTTTTCTGCTTTCAAATCAGAGATGTTACGTCTGTAACACCACTTTGTTTCGTCCGTAACAAGTTTATGAATTTTTTTCACAAATTCGGCTGTCAAAATCCACACAATCTTTATGGTTTTAGAAAGCTTGAAGTCTCTAGAACACGTATTAAAAAAAAAGTTCAAAATTTCCGTATAATTCAGAGGAATATTGTAAGTTGTATGACATAGTCGAGATTTTGCTGTTTTGTGAATTACGTCTGTAACAGGCAGTTTTTAATTTCTGTATTTTTTTGTAATTAAGCAATCTGCACGCAAATTTAATGTAGCATAAACATCATCAAGTTACACTACAGGAAAAAAAATTAAAGACTTTCATCAGCCCAAACCAGAATTATTTGTGTTCAAAGTCTGCGATTGTTACGTCTGTAACGATGGAATTGCCCTTTGGTGATCCATAATGGAGCTACTAATGATAATCTAGCAATAACATTGCATACTAAAAAATGTCGGCGATGTATTTTGCTGAAAAATCATCATCGTTTGTTGCAATCATCTTAAACGAATACTAGCAACGATTTCAGAATTATTTTTCTACGACATGTGTTACATATTTCACAAGCCATGTTCTCCCATAGAAACCCGACCACTTATACCTAATATCAAATGCCACCAAGTCACCCTAGAACCATCATATTTTATAACAAAGAAATGCAACTTTCCATTCCAGAAAACAACACTAATCTTTTGTGTTCCACACAGTGGAACATTGCTTGTTGTGTGACAAGACACTCCATACAACATCGGAGCTTTCATCAAGAGCTTATCTCAAGTAGTAAGTTGGATATGTTCCACTTGAGTAGTGAAGATGTGTAAAGAACAAACGCAGGGGAAGAAGAACCATGAAAACGTTGCGATAACATTCTATTATTCCGCCTTCCCATTAACGGTGGTTTTATGTTCGATCCAGTTTCCCATTCTGGGAAATGGCAACAGGGTGATCGTCCTTTTCCTCAAAATAAAATCCCAAGAGAAACAATAGAATGGGCCTATGCACTATTTTGTGTGAATGTTTTGAAGAAGATTATCTTTTACGATCACAAGCTAAAAATACTGTTTCATTTCAACCACAGAAAAATATTTAACGATGATAAAGCAGTGAAAGCTTAATGAGAAGTAAGCTTTTTAGTTTCTTGCACTGCTCAAAACAATTAAAGGATATTGAGGTTCTGGATGGATATTGCAGCTAGAGAATGGGTTAGGTTATAAATACATGATTGGCAGACGTGGTGGGCTATACACGCAAAAAATGACACATTGTTGGTCGAAAAAAAAAATCTTTTATTGAGGTATAATAAGAGGGTACAATAAGAAATAAACGCAATTTATGCTTATCGGTAAATTGCCGTAAAAATACGTTTTCTTGCAAGGAAAATTGTTTTTAGTGCAGGATATGACTTCCCAGAATTAGCAGAAATGTTGAGCGCCTTTCAGGCATGGGGTCCACGAGGCTATTGATGAGGAGGGAGATTGAGTATTCGGTCCCACTAATCCAAAAAAGCTTTTTCATGTTCTTTGTGAGTTTATGGGGACGGTAGGTTGTTCGTAAATCCCCAGCCTTGATATCCCAAACGTGCTCTATTAGGTTTGTGTCTAAAGAGCACGCTGATCATTCCATTTGCATGATTTCTACTTCGAAAAGAAAATCGTCTACCAAGTAATCACAGTTTTGCTTACGGCAGTTATCGTCCATTAGCATGAAATCATTGCAAATTCCTGAAAAATAAAGGACTACAATAAGGAAAAAGATATCATCCCTACATCTGTAACCCATCAGAGCTCCATTTCAAATGATATGGAGATCGGTGAGCTTCAATAAAGATTCCATCATAGACCATCACTCCGGCATCACCAAATCTGATCCATCCGTGCATGAACGCATTATTATTTGCAGTGCCATATTCCCTCCAGATTAAAAAAACGACTATTATCAGTATGAACAGAAAACGGGCCTGGTCATCAAAAATAATATTGTGATATTCATTTTGCATTGTGATATTCATTTGTTTGTTTATTGTGATATTAATTGTGCATCGGTTTACTTGGTGTGTTGTTCCCATCAGAAATATATTTAAAAAATTATCGAAAATGATCTTTTCTTTTCCCAAACCTCCCCCCCCCTCCCTATTCTTCTCCTTTATTTTTCGGTGTAAAACCAGTGTATTGGCCTCACAATTAAGAGCACCACGTCTAAAAAAATCACGCTGAAAAAATTAACCCATTAATGCCTGACATTTTTTTTTCAACGATACTTTGTATACTGGTTACAAATAGTGTTTAATGAACAGGAAAAATAGCTAAAAAATTATCATGTAAAAAATAAATTTTTTATTTAAGAAAGAAAAACCGTCCCTAAAAAGGGACACTAGGCACCAGAGGGTACATACTTTTTTACCAAATTTTTTTTTTCTGCCTACGATGTAATATTGAAAATGACAATTTATAAGAAGAAATAAAAGCAACAATTAACATAAACTGGGAAGTAGATTCAGAGAACAAGAAAATATTGGTGTTGTTGAGTATGAAAGTCAGCTAAGCATTTGTTCTGCAAACCTACGTATTGCATTTGCTACAAGCTCTTTTACTTTAATGAGCACATCTTACCTGAGTCTTATTTAAAGCAATAAAACAACTAACCCCATAATACCTAACTCAATCCGGTACTCTGGAGCTCAATGCATTTTGTACAGCAGCTTCTAAAATAAAAATGAAGAGCGGCTACCACCATTTTTTAGAGTGAATCAAAAACCGGTAGTTCCCGATATTTAATGCATGGGATCTTTTTCCGTATGCAACGATTGTAAACTGAGCAACCATATACACTGCTCGACATTGAAAATGCAACACCAAGAAGGAGTGGTCAGAAATTCATGCAAATTTTACCGTAGACGCACGTCACTGAGTTATGCAAATGATATGAAATGCGCAGCTCTCCGATGCACGTGAAGTAAGATATAAGAGAATGAAGTTGAAAAGTGGGCTATGTTCATGTTGGTTTTTCTGCCAGACTAATTATCGGAGAAATTTGGTTTTTAACTCGAAGGATACGTGTGATAGGAGGAAATGCCACGCCGTCCTCAACGAAGACACTTCCAGCATATAGACGACTTTACAAGGGGTATGGTGATCGGACTGAGAAGGGGAGGTTGGTCCATACGTCAAATTGCAGCTGATACCCACATGGATGCAAGCACTGTGCATCGGCTGTGTCGGAGATGGTTGGAAAGAGGAAATGTAGCCACATTGAGGGGTGCAGGTGCAGCCAGAGTGACGTCAGACCGCTTGGATCGACGGATTCACCGACAAGCTGTGGCGGACCCGCAAGTCACTTGTACGTCGATTCTGCAGTACGTGCAAGGTACCCTGGATGTTCCTGTGTCGACCAGAACCATTTCCCGTCGACTGGTTGCACGTGGCCTGCAATCACGGCGCCCGCTAAGAAGACTGCCATTGACCTCACAGCACAGACTCCAACGTTTGGAATGGTGCCGGACCAGAGCGATGTGGATGGCAGAATGGCAAACCGTAGTGTTCTCAGATGAATCCCGCTTCTGTTTGTCCAGCGATAGTCATCGCATACGTGTGTGGCGTCGACGTGAAGAAAGATCGAATCCGGCAGTAACTGTGGAACGCCCCACAGCGCGACAACGTGGCATAATGGTTTGGGGCGCTATTGCATACAATTCCGTATCACCTCTAGTTCGTATTCGGGGCACTATGACGGCCCAACGATATGTAGATAATGTACTGCGGCCGGTGGCAATCCCCTACCTTCAGGGTCTGCCAAATGCAATTTTTCAACAGGATAACGCCCGGCCTCACAGTGCTCGAATCAGCCAACATGCTCTACGAGGTGTACAGATGCTTTCCTGACCACCATACTCTCCTGACTTGTCACCAATCGAACATGTGTGGGACGTGATTGGACGCCGTTTGCAGAACCTGCCACTGCCTCGTTCAGAGGACGAACTGTGGCAAATGGTTGAAAGGGAATGGAGTGCCATCCCTCAGGACACCATCCGCAGGCTTATTGACTCCATGCCTAGACGTGTTTCTTCGTGCATCGCTGTCCGCGGTGGTCCTACTTCTTACTGAGCCGACGCCGTCCTCGCTCTAAATTTTGCTTATTTATTTTGAAATAAATATCACTTATTGTTCCATGCTGTCTCTGTCTTCTTACCAAATTTCATCAATTTCTGACCACTCCTTCTTGGTGTTGCATTTTCAATGTCGAGCAGTGTATATATGGTTCATCAATTTCAATTACTTTCTTTTCGCTGTTGGACAATCGCTTAGCCTTTACAATAGGATGAACTCCATGAAGATTCAATGCAATAGTTATGACATTGCTATTATTCCACCGAACCAACGTAATATTACTTTACCTGTCATCGATATTTATTCAAAACTTCCTCTCTTTTCTTTTTTGAACAACGTAACTTTAGTTCATGAGCATTTTTTAAACCGATTCTTGCACAAAACCTTTCTGAGACAAATAATCACGTAGGAGCGCAAGAGAAGTGAATAAATTATCACGTAGAGATCAAAATTGGCATTCTCAGGGAATTCTGAAATTAAATCTGCAACCCCCCCCCCCCCTTTTCCAAACAACAGACACATATGCAATCCTTGAATTCTTCATCAAGGTGAAATGCTAAATTTCTGAAGCAGCTTAGGGCTTCTTCAGCAGTCAGACTAAACAATAATAAACGCCTAAATACATAAAAGTAATTAAATACAACGAATAATTAGTGTTGCACTGACGGTACTCAGAAGTCCCGCTTTTATTAAATTAGTATTATGAATCTAAAATGGCTGTAATCATGCTTAAACTTTTAAGTACCACTCCTTGTACTTTGCTGAGATGCCGACAGATGGTACCTACAATCGGAAACAGTTTTCTTGGGGGCCCTAAGGCATAGGGGTCTTTAGACCCCCAAAATTTTCAAAAATTTTTTACTTGATAAATATGTTTTTTGATGTATTTTGAACTAAAAAAAACAAAAAAATATATAAAAAATCATTAATAACTTAATTCAGTACATAAAGGGTTAAAGAACTACATTTTTGAAATAGCTTTCTTTCAAAATTTACCTTAAGTATTTTTTGTAATAAAAAAAAAAGAAGTGAAAATATTTAAGAACGTTGTATAATTAAGTTTATACATTAAATATTTTAATTTAATTTGATTTTTAAAATAAAATAAGTTTTAAAAATGACAATTATTATCTGTTTTTCATTCTAAAAACATTTACTAACTTCTTTTGATATAAATTATAGATTCTAAGCAAGAAATCAGCATCGGTTAAACAATGCAGCCTTTAGTGCCTAGCGTCCTTTTTTAGTGACGTTCTTAACCCTTCACTGCACGGTGTGCCAGATCTGGCACAAACCAAATAAACCCTCATATATTCCTACGATTTTTAAATGCAGTTAAACTGAGCTTTGTGCCCCTTCTGGAACATTGCTATAACAGTTTAGTGTGATTTTTATGCACTAGTTAGTTGCACTAGTCTAGGTATTACAGTTCTTGCTTTTGAAAGAAAGAGTGTCTGCATTTCCGTTAGAAGTGTGCTTAGTCATTATTTTCTTTGTTCTAAAAATGTTTAAATACACTTAGTGGAAAGTGTGTTTATACCACTTATGGCACAAAACACATTGTAGATTATTACACTTATCGGTATACAAAGCATGTGCTATGTGCTTTGTGCCATATATAGAACAAACAATTAAAACATCATTTTTGGTGCACATTTTTAAGATTAATTTTTTTCTTCATTTTTCCTGAACTCAGGGCTATTTAAAAGGTAACAAATGATTTTTTTCATGAAAATATAAAAAATCGTGCAGTGAAGGGTTAAATTGCTATAAAATCCTAAAAAAAATTTAAAATTTACAAAATTGCAAAAAAAGGTAAACTAAAACATCGATCAAAGTAACACATATATCAAACACAGATAGATTTACTTGTTAATGACTTTAAAAACTTAGCTTTTTGCTCTTGAGAATGTGAACGATGTAATTTTTGATAAAGATCATAATCAAATGGCTACAGATCACACTTTACAGCTGTTATGTGCTGAAATCTGTTAATACAGAATTGAAGCAATACCAAAGTAATAATTGAACGCAATTATTTGGTTGAAATGTTCATTTTTGGAAAATTCAGACTCATTTTTTGGACCGTCCCTAAAAAGGGACGCTAGGCATTAATGGGTTAAGAAAAAAAAATCTTGGAAGCATATCATTTTGCATATGAGTCGCGTCGCAAATCGTCCCGTCATATTTATTCAAATTACATTCTCAGATGAAATTAGATTAAAAATGTAATTTTTAGTGAGCTTTTAATATAGCATTAATGTATATTCAGTGGCAGATTCACAAGGTTCAGGGCCCGTTACAATGCTTTTTTTGGGAGGGGCTTAGAGATGAGCAGAATTACTTGAAAGGTTTAGATTAGCTATCTTTAAATTAATTTGGTAAATTAATTTAAAGATATCGACCAGTTTGTGAAGGTAATCTTAGCTACAATAAGAAGATATTTACATTTAACTCCATCTCGGTTGCTGACTATTCCCGACTGATGAATGAGTTCCTAATCTCCTTTAATAATATACATGCGTCAGCTGCTAATTTTTACCATGGATGAAGGTGTTAAGGTAATTTTTTTTTAATGGGAAAAAGTTTCAATAGAGCGTTTTATTTATTCCTCGCGTATCACTTTCATTCTTCCGCATGCGAAAACGAAACTACATGTATATCTGTGAAGGCTTCATAACTGATGTCATGATAATTAAACTTGTTTTAGCTATTCGTCACTAATCGTACTGCACATATATAATTTGATTTTTTGTTTATGTATAAAAAAAAATATGATCTGTCTTGGTTCTAGCCATTGAACAACCTACGTATGTCCCCCACGGTCTATAAAGGGTTAAATGCTCATGTCCTCCAAAGAATCCACCACTGCAAAATTGCGTTTTCTATACATCAGCACCCTATCACCTGAAACAATAACGCAAAAAGCATTTTAGTTTTCAAGTTGGTGCTGTCGTCAGAGTATTTCACTGTACATCCGTCGTGAGAAAATCAACCTAAATTGTGCAGCTGAAAGCAGGCACAAAGTCACGAGTGACTGTATGTTAACAAGCATAACAATGGGACGGGTTTCGTTACTTCCGGCACCCAAAAGGGGGGCAAGAGCAGTTCCTTAAAAGAAAAAGCAACTGATGACAGGTGTACCTTGCCAGGAATTTAGATTCCATTTAATGAACCACATCACAATAAATCCACGCTTGTAGACAAACTGGATGGAGTTCTTTGTTCTCGTGCTCGATGACAGTTGTTGGTGGGGAAAGTATTTCACCAGATCGCTTGACGAACGTGAGATGGGGAGGAAATCCTTGAAAACATTACGAAGGGGCAACTTTATTGCAATAAGAAACCTTCAACGTTAGGTAGTTTGAAGTATAACTCAGAAGGGAAATTTTTTCCAAAAGAATTCAGAAGCAGAAATTCCCGATTCTTGTTTTGAATCAAAATTCCCAAAAGACTGAAATAGTCTATCAGTTAATAAAATTTAGAATTGAAAACTTATACACATATTAGGGGATACTGGAGGATAGTTATTGAATACACTAGTGTCGTTTTTACTTTTTAAGGGGATTATCAGCGCCAGAGATATTCGCTTACCCGTGGGAACCGTGCCACCCCATTCCGATGGTAATTGGGAGTTTACTGTATTTTCATTCATTCTCCTTCCTTTTCTTTTGATGGGCTGCTTGGTGTAGAAGCTCGATCGAGAGAATACTAACCACGAGCTGATCAGTTGTACAATATCCATCAGCGCACCATCTCAATCCTTTACCGTTTATGATTCATTATTTACCGTACAGAATATTACTATCATATAAGTGTGCTGCATTTAATTAAAACAGTACGCGGTACGTACACTACTTCATATCTTTCTATCATGCTGATTACTGATCATTAATTTTGTGCGATTACAATACTGTACCACACACAGTATTATGTTGAATAATACTGCTTTTTAATGCAGTATCTTATTTAAGTAGGAAAAGTTTTAACATGTTTCCTAACATTTAGTTAGGAAAATAATTTAATTCACTATGAAGGGTGTTTACTAGTGTCTAAAAAATTTTTCAAAACAACGTTTGCTACCACGCGAAATTTTGTCTTACGCGAGGGGACTTGGAACTGATTCTTCAGTTGCACAAGTTACTTTTTCTGCATTGAATGTATCCCAAAAGAGAAACAAATTTTACGGTGTTCATTTATTTTCAATATTAGTGACGTAGCGTCAACAGGGTTGTACGTCCGTTGCAAAGGCGAATCTAGAAATGTTTCAAGGGAGGGGCGATTGGATTTTATTACGTATCTTTTACTATACTACACTACAAGTTTTCTTGACAAAAACATCGTGACGTCAGCGTGACGTTAGCCTGTGAAAAACGAGCTAGATAAAACATCACAGCCTACTTAGCGAATTAGAGGAGATCGCTGACTGCTTGTGAGCTCTTATTGGCTCTGCCCGTAGTGACGTTCAGTGTCAACTTAAGTTGCTGTTTATAAAATACATTTTGGTTTACAAATGTTGACCTTTTATGTTTTGGATTTCAATTGCGAAACGTATCCCGAGGAGAACCCTGAAACTCCCTTCCTGCTAGCATCAGAGACGATCTAAAAAAGTCTTTTTTGAGCTTCAATATTGAAAATTCACCAGCTGTGAGTCCTCAAGGGAGGGGCAATCACCCCCATCGTCTCTCTCTTGTATCCGCTGCTTGCTGTTGACACTATACCAAGATTGGCAGGCTTGAAGCTCGCATCTCTGCAGTCTTGTGCTGAGGTGTTTTTTTCGACTTGGAGGTTAGAAAACTTTTACTCTGATTTTACTATCAGCGTTCTCAGTGATTCCCGTTTTTGTTTCTGAACTTCTGTCCTAATTTACAACTCTAGTCCAATTTATAACTATCTCTTCAAAAAAAAAAAAAAAAAAGCTTCTTAAAATACGTATCATCTAGTGAATAGGAATTTATTTTCAGAGATCCGCCTATCGTATCAAATAGTTATCTCTCCGTTGTTGGTTTCGTTTTGCTAATTAAAAATGCATTGTTACAATAAATTCACATCAATTGCAACAAGGCCAAAACTTACTTGTTAGCTTTCTGCGCAAGTCATTTCAAATTCATTTAATAACCACATCCTCGTGCTGCCTACCGCTGAACAAGAAGTTCACACAGAACTAAGCATGAGCCTGATTTCCTACATGTGAAAATTAATTTTCTAACTGCAGCCATACCTCCCCACTTTTAGGCTCCCAATAAATTCATATATATATTTTCTTTTTACATTAAAAACCGATCTTATTTCTCTGAATAAGTAGGCAGAAATACGAAGAAACAAACTATACAAATGAAAGAGCAAGTGGATAAAGGTGCTTTGTGACAATATTTGTTTTATTTACTTTTTACCATAAATGAAGGCGTTAAGGTAATATATATATATATATTTTTAAAGCTTTTTCTAAAAAAATTGTTACATATCACCTTTATTCACTTGCCCCTTCAATTGTGTTTGTGAGTCAACACAATTGAACACACACTAGTTTGAATTTGCGTAAATCGGCCAAATTCAAATGTCACATATTGCCACTTGCTCCTTCAAATACATTATAACAAATAGTTTTATAAAATTAAATTTCTATTTGAATTATTGATGTACTAGATAATTAATAATGTTGATTTGAGGATACAAATCGTTCTTGTCTGATCCGTGAATACGGATGTGGATCTCAACTTTTTTACCAAATTTAATCCTGGGCCACGTGTAAAATTGGTGACAAAATATATTTCTGTGAAGGAAAAGGCTCAACTTTTTTAAACTATCCATCTGTAGTAAAAATATCATCAAAAGAATATTTATTCGTAGAAGAAATTCTAAAAAGGAAGGGAATTGGTAGAAATGGGACAGCGCTGCATTAATCCCAAATAAACTGTGAAAAAATATTTCTAGCTTGTTCAGTAGATGTAGCAGTAATAGTTGGAACCCTATGACGTTTACTGTCATTTTAAGAATTTATTTAGGCATAAATGCAGCATGGACTCATCGCCTAATTACCCAAAAGGCTCGGGAAGCTGGAGCTTCCCCTTAATATTTTCAGGGGGCCCAAAAACAACAAAAAACCTGCTATTTGAAATTCTAGTTTCTGCTTTTAAATACATGCCTAAAGGTTATTGTAAACATTCAATTTGGTTCAATAAACATTTTGCGAAAAGTTTTATAAAAGTGAAGACATTTCATAAAACGTTAATCCCACCACAAGCTATTTTTAAATATGAGATTTGGCCCAACTTTTTCACAATGTACTTTTATAAAGTTTTATTAATTTCGTGAAGTAATAAATCTAATTTAACATCTAATCGTAGAATTGCAATGCAACCACATGTAATGTATGAAAAATCTATTTATTAGCGAGAGAAGGGGATAGAATTTAATCTGAATTCTGCTTGAGCCACTTTTAGAAATAATAACTGTACCCTTACCAAGATTTGTTTCACTATCTCAAGAGTATAGAAATATTCCCCCCTCCGCTCAAAAATCAGGGGGCCTCAAAATGAGACTGAGCTTTCCCTAACTTCAGAGGTTAATTGGGCCCTGCGCGGACCCAGTCCTCCCGATGAAATAACACAGCATCGTTACAAAAGGACAACAGAGAATTTAGTTTAGAGAATGCCTAGAAAGTACAAAATGAGAAATAATACAATCCCCAAGTTAATAATAATAATTAAAAAACGATGAAATTGTGACTCAAATGACATCGTATAATTTTTATAAAAAGTAAAAACTAATTTGAATGAAATTTAATAGTATTTTATAATCACTCATGTGTAGTACAATTTAAGACTGAATAAGTTCCATTCAAGATTCGCCAAACATAAAACAGATTCAGAATTTCCTTTGGATATTCACGGATAAGGGTATCCACTATCCAAAACATAACTAATTTGAATGTACAGGGAAAATGTAATCAAATAAAGTAATAACAATTTTAACTAATAGTATTTTTTTAAAAATATCATTTTTTTTCCCTTAAAGAGTTACTTCAAGTTCAGTGGTCACTAAAAAATTATCCAAAAGAAAGTTTTGCTGTTACTTTGCTTTATAGTAAAAACAAAAATGAGTAGTTAGAATTTTAATTATTGTAAAAATACGTAGCATAAATCTTTCATACCAATAATAAAGTACCTTGCAGTTAGCAAGGTATTTTATTATTGGTATAGTTTATCACTCTATTGATTCACTTCATTTTTATTTAGTCAAGAGAATTTGTTTTCTATTATAATTACTTCTCTCTTATTTGTTAGAACCAAAAACTTAGTACACCTTTAAAAGTGGCAATCTCTCTAATTTTCGGAACTAAAAATGGCTAAGGACCTTGAAACAATGATGATTTCGCAATGGCACAGAAAAATAATGAGGCTGTGTAAAATACTTAACTGATACTTAAAATATTTTGTACAACCTAATAAATACTATACAGACAGACAAAGTCAGTTTTAATGCTATGTACAAATACACAATTTATTTGTTCACTTGGAGGTATGTACATACAAATGCATAGAAATATGTACAAATTTTACAAAACTTGTAGCAATAAGGTCATGCGAATAGATTTACAATAATGTTATTAACATAACACTGCATAATCAGTGAATAATGAAAGATTTGAGATCTAGCACCAATTTAGAAGTGAAAATTCATTTGCTATACCTAAAAAATTTCTTAGCAATAGTTTGATGTTGGCCCAACGCACCTCGATTTGACTTTGGAACAGGATTAGCAGTAGGATTTTTTGATAGGTAATGTACATAACCGGGACCAGTGACTGTATGAGAGATGACAGAACCATCGGGTTTAGCATAACATATAGAATAGCCAGACTCACCGGAGGAGGTGCTAGGAAAATCAGAACCAAAACTATTGTTTAGCGCTTGAACAGCTAAATTTTTTTCAGCTATTTCCTCAGGCGTTTCAATACGAACATGAGGATTCGTTTTTGCATGTTTTGGAAATACTATTTTAGTGCCTAATTGAGCTTCACTACCAATAGCAATTCTTGCAAGCGGAGAAGGGAAAGTAACTTTTTTGACCACTTCTTTTGGCGACGATGTAGAAATTATTTTTTCAGGTTTGAAAGAGTGGGTGAACTGATCAGAAGCCTCTCCAAAGTTGGCTGAAGTAGAAGCAATGGCAGGATCATGTCTCACAATGTTCACCGGGATATTCGCTTTGGAAAGCAACTGTATCATCTTCCCCGGTTGGGCTTTAATGGTTGGACTAGAAGCAAGCAGCTTTGCCGCATTAACAGAAGGAATAGTAATGATTGTCGACTTGGTCGGGCTTTTGTGGCCTTGGCGGTTGATTTCGGCAACATTCACTGGGCCAGCCATTTTTAAACTTTGAAGAATACTTGGTGATAATGTTTTGTCTTCCAGGAGAACATTCCCAAAAGTTGACACAGGAGGAACAACTGGAGTTATTTTTGGTTCAGCACTAGGCACCAACCCAGCACTTGATGTAGAAGGGAATGTCAAAGGCTCAGTTGAGCTAGATGGATTCATTTTATTGACTTTCTCAGGAGATGAATTCAACTCGGAAGCATCAGTTAAAGTAACCGCATTTGAAGATTCACCCAATTGTAATTCGCCTTTTGCTTCCATTTCAGCCATCACTTTTTCAGTCTCTTCAGCTGATACAGTGTCTTCGGGTTCTTGTGGTGTCAAAGGACGAGGAAGAAACCTGCTATCATTTCCAAAAGCTTTCTCCACATCTACCGGATCATTCTTCTTGGAAGAAATTTGCTTGGAAAATGGTAAAGATTTGGAAGATTTCTTAGGATTTACTACAGGATCTGAATACTCCTGTTCTGGCCTGATAATTTTACCAGAATGGTCTTCAGTTTTGCTTGAAGTTTTCGTTTTTGACGTTGTCCTCCTTCTCAATGTACTGGAACCAGACCTACCAGCATTTTTATGGTGTTTCTTTTTGCCTTAAAAAGGAAATAAAGAAAATCATTTATCAGAGAATATAATAATCAGAACTTTTGAGATATGAGATGCCCTTTTACCAAGAGCAAATTTTAATAACCTAGAAAGAAGTTTTCAGAAACATGAATTTAAAAAGAATAGTATGTATTATATTCTATACTGTCCCTTCATATAAAATTAAGTATTTCAAAAACTTTGTGAAAAGTTGATGACACTGGAACTGGGTTTTAATTTTCAAAACTATAATTTCCACATCTTCGTGATGTAAAGCAAAAAAAAAAACATCTTTGAAACACCTATTACAAGTGGTGAAAGGTCTCTAACCTAGAAGCCTTGTAAGGGCCTCTTACAAGGTGTAATTTTAATGATGTCAAATAATTTAAGAACTGAACAATAGTTCATGCATAAGTTGTTTTAATGCATGAACACAGAAAGTACTGAAATGATTACTTCAACTAACACAATAAATAAAAATAAAATAAAAACTATCTTCACTTTTGAAATACTTTGAGTTATAAATTTATTTTATTTTCACTTCAATTTAGTTAATATAGTTATTGATTGACAAATTAATTCATTAAAATGAAGCTAACTATCATTTCATAATAGTTTCTCTCTGCTATCTATTTATCCTTAAACTTAATTTGGACACTAACACAGTTGAATTTCCTCTAAATGCATCTCCTCCTACTTACGCATTTTCCTTAGTAAGTTTCCTGAGACTATGTATAAGCCGAAATATTACTATGTATGTGCATATATCTTACCAGAAAACACATTTATTCTATTGGGAAAAGTTCTATCACATGTATCAATAATTACCTGATTTAGAAGCACGATAATTTTTGGGTGTAACGTTTGGCTCAGAACTGGAGGAATCAGAATCAGACCCCACAACTTTCACATGTGCACCAGAAGTTGAATGCTGAAATTTAAAGTCAAATGTGTTTATCAATTTTAAAAACAAGAAAAATGAATATATGTAAATTAAGACAAAATTTCATTTTAAATTAAAAAGTATAAAAAATCTAAAAAGAAAAGCACTTAATACAGCCAGGGAAATTTTTTTTTATTTAGATCATTTTAAGTGAAATTTAAAACAAAAAAAGGTTTGTATGCTGCACTGATCTAGATCATCCAAATTTACAAAACTAATAAACAAAAATTTGGTATTAAATAGCTGAAACATATCATAAACTTTAATTAAATTTAAGTTTCTTCTCTAAAGTAAATAGTAAAAAAGGAAATGACATGAATAATGCATAACGTATTGTGGTATTTGTCAAAGACTTCACATAAAATCTTTAAAATTCTCAAAGTATTTTCTCATTATTTCATACATTAAACTAAAACCAAAACATGAATTATACTAGATCAGTAATGTATGTTCTAAACAAACTTGAAAGATAATGAAAAAAATGTGTAGTAGTTTCGTAAAACTCACTGAATTTGATGAAACATAAACGAAACTTCGCATTATTTAAATTAATTATTTTTTAGCCAATTGATCATACAATTTGACCAAGATTTTTCATATGCAAAATTTTGGTCATAGTGAAAAACCTGCCTGCTTTAGATACGTTATATAGTCTTCAAAAAATTCCAACTACTAATACTACTGTATAAAGAAAGAAGAGAAAAGAAAATGTTTTTATGTAACTAACCCTTCTAGAAACAGGTTGAGCAATCTTTGTTTTCTTCCGAGCGGGGAAAATTTCAGGAGAGTACTCTCTGGGCTTTCTCCTTTTTCTTTTCTCACCTTCTTGCACTTCTGCAGATTTTGATTTTTCTTCTTTGATTGGAGAGCATATTTTACTCATAGGTTGTGGAGCTGAGGTTTGAGGAAGCTTTGCAAAAACAGAAAGCAAAAAGTCGCTGACTTCCTCCTGAAAGAAAACCAAGAACGTACAAATATATGCAACAGAGAAATTGTATACAGGTGCAAGGAAAACAAGATAATTAAAAACCTGCTTGAATACAACACTTCACTACATTCCATATCTACCACTGCACTTGGTGTACATAAACAAGAAAAAGTATTTTGAAAGTGAAAGAAGATTCTTAGTCTACTGCAAATGATTTGCCACCTATTATTTTATGAATAATGAAAAATAAGGAAATTCTTAAATTATTGAGTTTTCTGATTATTTAGTGAAGTATTAGTAAATAATGATAAATTTGGTTAATTATTGCTAATTTATGTATTCAATAATTAATTTTGAAATCATTTTGCTCCTGACAATTAATAAAACTAAAAAATTATATTTGATGCCGCATTAGAGTGGTATGATACGAAAATGGTCAACTTTCAACTCTGAAACCCCTCCTTGAAAAATTCCTGTGTGCACCACTGACTCAAGTAAGACAATGAAAATTCATTGCAAAAGATTCCCATCCATAGTAACTCAAACCACAGCAATAACTTACCGAAATACAATAGTCAACCATTGCTTGGGTGATATTTTCAAGCATCATCTTCATTGAATTCATCCTCAGATAATCATCGGCACCTCCCACGATGATAAGTCCACTCTCAGTCTGCATACGGGACCTAAAATCTTCAATGTCATCGGTGGAACACATGTTGGCATTCTGCCCTACCACAAATAGCGTTGGTGCATGATTGTCCAGCAGTGGATCAGTCAGATCCTAAAATATTGAAACGCTTGATGCTTAACCCATAAATGGATTACAAATAAAACACTGATGAACAGAAATGATATAATTACATCAAAACGAAAAGGCATGTAAAAAAGAAACTTGAAGTCATAAAGGTTAAGCTCCACAAAAGGGGAATAAAAAAACACACAGCGAATGCGTGCACATGCAACTAAGCCTAGCCAAACTTTTCAAAAGGACATTAAACCAGAAGCATTTTTTTAATGGGTATTTCTCTCTTGAAATTTCATACTAAAGAATCCAGGCATAAAAATAATTTACAGCATTTTTCTTAAAACTAATTCCTCTATATGCTTTCCTGGCTACCGCCGTTCATCGACAGCAAGCGTTTGCCGTGTCTTACTTTGGCTGCTCGGGGATGGCAAAAGCCAATACATTCCTTGAATCTGAAGTGGAGTCTAATCCCTTTATCTTCATAGTAATAGGGCCGTGGTGGCTTGATTGGTATAGCACTGGATTAATTACTGGAAGGACCTGGTTCCATTGCAACTAGGCAGCGTATTCACTAATGGTCAATGGAACACGTTAAATATTTTCGTGGTCACAAACAAGGGCGTAGCCAGGACTCACGTTAGGGGGGTGCAAGCAGTGGCACCCCAATAGGAGGTCACTGTGACCTCCCAAAAAGTTCTTATCCGATACAAATTGGCTGATGAAATTTGAAAACAGTGAAACAGTATTGCAAGGCTGAACTTCTTTATTTTATTTTTTCTTTAATTAATTAATTTATTTATTTTCGTGATGCCTCACGTCTCTTTTGGTAGACATAGATAAGTATGCATTCTTTTATTTTATTTATTTATTTTTTAATCATTCAGTAAAATTGAGTTTCATTCGGTAAATTAAAAATTTTCTCCTCAAAAACAGGTAAGCTTACTATCATTTTCTGAAAAGTAATCAATACTAGATATAATAGCGCAGTTTATATAAAGTTCCCAAAAATTAGCATAAAAGTCAAATTTTTCAATAAAAACAGAAAGAAAAAAGTAAGAAAGAAAGAGAAAAAAGTGCTTGAAATTCTATTCGCACAAAAAAAGGAAGAAATTACGAACTCAAAGAATCTATACTTTATTCAGTTATGCACACCTTAAACCAATGGATGGTATAAAATATTTCTAAAAGAACAAACCAGTATTTTTTTATGAAATGATTTTACCACAATGCAAAACTTAATACAGAAAATTAGATAAAAATGTGAGTGATATGTTTTTAAAACCTGTGTTTTACGTAAACAAAGAAATGGGCAAAAAAGAAAAACATCATCCTTATTTAGAATAAATGATACGGTTTACTTTAAATGTTTTATGAATTAAAGTACTTAAATTATATACACAAATAAAAAGCAAATGCACATCCAAAATTAATAAATACACAAATAAATTCGGCAAAATCGTCAGTTACCAAAGAAGTTAAAATTAATCAATAAAGCTTAAATCAAAACAATACTGAATATGAAAAGCATGAAAGAGGACAAAATCGTTTGTCAAAAAAATAAATAAAATGAGAAGTCACAGTGACCTCCCATGGCTCTGATCTAGGGGGGTGCAGCTGCACCTACCTGCACCCCCCTAGCTACGCCCTTGGTCACAAAGTCCTCCAACTTCCCATTAACAAATATCTCAGTAGTGAAAAGCACTTATTAGAACTTATACTTATATTCTGAGTACTTATTCAACATTTAAAGACAAAACATTTTTCTCTTTGATATGAAAAATTTTTGCAAACTCCCTTCAGTTGAGTCAGACATACTTTTGCACTTTTCTTTTCTTTCCTTTTTTTTAGGGGGGGGGGTGGTTAGTTTTTTGCAATAATAGATATTTATTAATCTCTTTCATCATCATTACTATTATTTTGCAAATTAGGAGCACAAGTTTTGAGATTGAAAGCAGCTATGGAAATGCACAGTCCAAAAGAAAAAAAATGTTATGAAGTATAACTAGGTAGCAATTGTTAAAATAAATAAAATAAATTTTATTAACACTTATTTTAAAAAAAAAAAAAACTCACCCCTCTAGATCCATTTACTCCTGTTAAAGGAAATCCGAGGCAAATTACTGCATCTACTTGTTCCAGAAGCGCAACCTAAAACGAAAAAGATCAAAATAAAATGCAGGGAAAATCATTAGTCATACAAAAAGGAAAGGGGAGCTTTTATCTGGTGCATTCAATTAGAAAATTGTAAGTCCTGTAGCTTCATTCAGATTTTAGTAAATCACAACTGAACACATCAAAAAACAAAAAAGAATGTGACAAAAGACATCAGGTATGTTCGAACAGAGGAGCCGGTTAACCTTGGCGTCTGATTATCTGACATTTGATAACCTCAGTGGTGAGCAGGGTTGCCAGACGTCCCAGATATCAAGGGACTGTCCCGTTTTTTGAAATATTGTCCCGCGTCCCGGGGAACCTTGATACGGGACGACTAAAGTCCCGTATTCTGACTAGAAGCGGCATTTTTCAAAATGAAACATTATTTTCAGAAAAAAATGAAATTAAACAAAAAATATGAAAGAGTGATAAGAAAATGGATTGAAATTTATATTTTCCTGTTCTGAAGTTAATGTTAGTGTTCTATTCATTGAGAGTAGAAATTATTGTGACAAGCAATTCAACAAACGTTCATTGTAAAAGTGGTATATCTTCTTGTAAATGATTTTACTATGCCTTATTATATAAAAAGCCTTTCTCAATTTTTCAATTATAAAAGAAATATATGTCTTCACTTACTATTAGTCACTAGATTTTTTTTTGAATCAATAAATTTCAATTTTTTGAAATTAGTTTCGCTTCGCTTTTACACTAAAAGATGTAACTAAATGTTATTCTATTTAGCAAACAAATACGCGTTTTAAAAACATGAAGATGCATAATTTTTACAATGAGCGACAGAAATATAAACTACAGTGAGTTTTATGGCATCCTAAAGACCATCAAAACTTAGAAAGAATTATTGCAGCAGTAAAATCTAGTAGCAAATATGATTAAAACAAAAGGAATATTCCGAGGTTATATGAGAATAATTATCATGTTATAATATTGACAAAACTGTCCAGTTTTTACCCAAAAGATATTGAATACTGACTTTTTTTATTTGTTTCAGGTTAAATTCTTATAATGAGTTCAAGTAGTAAGGTTTAATTCTATGTCTACTCAAATGTAATCAAAATTTTTGTTAATGACTCATTAAAATTATTTTGCGTTCAAATTTCCCCATTGGTACGTCTAGCTTTTTGAAAAAGTACATACTAAACATTAGTCATCAATAGAAGCGACTATTATATCTTTCACGCCAAGACAGGGGGACATCAGAACGGGTGGTCAATGGCCTTACCCCTGGTTTTCGAAATTAATGTATTTATATATAAGTGGGCATGGCTTTGCTTTTTTTGGTATAATTTACATTGAAATTTGGTACAATTTACCCCCCCCCCCCCCAACCGGCAAAATTTGAAATGATGGGCCTGCGTCAGGAAGGAGAGGATTAACAACAGGGAACTACGAATTTTCACAATAATTAGTAGAAAACCTTTCCCCACCAATATTCATGAGGAAACATAACTATGCAATGGTAAAAAATGAAGTTTTTATTCATATGATCATTGTGTATTTTTTTTCTTCATTTATATTTGTGAGAAAACTTTAATATTAAAGGCAAAGTAGTAAAAATTCAACCTTTTGACTTCATCTCTAAACCCCCCCCCCCCCAAGAGCCTGTCCCGTATTTACAGCTCTTAAATCTGGCAACCCTGGTGGTGAGTGTCTATAGACTATAGAGTCTTTTTATATACTTTCGGCAAATCTGTGGTCTATTAGAACACTCCTGGTTAGTCACCAGTGAGCCTGGAGTAAACGAGTAGCACTATTTGAACATACCCAAATAGCACTTTTACTTGGTAAGGTAAAGATGTCAACCTTGTGTCCCACTAATTATTACTCCCCCTTTACCTTTGCTACCCCTCCCACATCTTAGCAAAATTCGAAATAATAGACCTATGTATTCCGCAAAACAAAAATTTTCCTCTTTTCATTTACAATGCTTTTATTGTTTTACTAGCTGTGTGGCCCGTCTCTGACCGGTATACCTTGAAAATAAAATTTATGTCAAGTAACGTGTGTCTATAAAAGTCCCGATTAAATTAAAGTCGACATTTTGCGCAGTACAAAAAATGAATCAATCGCCAAAAAAGTTTTAAATCCCCACTACAGGAAAAACGAAAGCAAGAATTTTGTTTATGTTCAAGAACAAAATGGCAACACTTTTGTTATCAATAATTTATTTCACGCTATTTAATTTCTTTCACGCTCGTGCAGACGATTTTTATAAATCCAATTTAAAATGGATATTTCCAAATCTTCAAATGCCCATATCTTTCTTCAGAGTGGAGATATTGATTAGTGTGAAAGCCTTTGGAGAAGGAAACTTTCCTAACAGGTATTTTTTGCGTTCTTTCGAATGAAACCAAGATCGAGAAGATCTGATAAGTATTTCGCTAGATAGAGCCATTTTGAAGACCTTTTTTCGAAATTCAAACGGATCAGTACTTTTTTCCAGCTCAAAAACCACCCTATGATCTTTCCCGGGTGCCCAAGTATCTCCCTGCCAAATTTCGTCCAGATCCGACGGAAACTATGGATTTGTATAAGGTACACACACACAAAAACATATATATTCTTCGTTTTGTTTATGTGGATTGACATCAGCATTGAATGATTTAAACTCATCTTCTTTCTTTAACTTACTCCACTTGATTTTTTTTTTCGCTATATTCCTGCCACTGCACTAATAATATTTTCACCGTAAAACAAACTACATAAAATATAATGAATTAACATTTTCCCTACAATTTTCCTTCACTCTATAATAATTGCTAAACACTAATTACTGACACATGAGTTAAAACAAGTTAAAGTTAGTGTCAGGCAGAGCCAGGGACGTCATTTCAAGTTTTTCCAGGGGGGGGGGGGCAGGGCAAAGGGTCCAAACTCAATGCAATTTGATCGGAAAACATCAAAAGCCACGCCCACTTATATGTAAATACATTGATTTCTCAAAGTCAGGGGGGGGGCAATTGACCCCCCTGCCCCCCTAAATGACGGGCCTGGGCAGAGCCCGACATAGGAGAATATTGCAATATTAACAATTTTGGGATTGCCCTGACAGCCTAGCACAAAGAGTTAAATTTCTTGGACTCAAAAAGGAAGAAACTTGTTAACAATGAAAAAAATAACCGAAAAATTTTTTAATTAAAAAATCGTGTACTTGTGCAGCCATTAAAAATCACAAGTCAAAAGTTTCAAAAATTTTAGAAATGCTAAACATAATAGTCTTCAAATGTTATTTACTATAATCAGAAACCTTTCGCCAACTTAAATAATAAAAATACTAATCAATTAAACTATTATAAGAAATAACTATTAAAAAAAGATAAATTAATTTAAAATTATTTGAACATTAGCTTATGAACTTACATGGCAGGCAATGAGAGCTCCAATCGTCCAACCAACTAAAATTAATGGTTTTTCTGGATAATGATTTTTCAGCTGTAAAGGAAGTCAAAATTAACAAATAACTTTGCATAAACAAAGTAATTCATACACCAACAAAATTTTGGAGCTATTAAAATAATTAAAACCATACAAAACTGAAAATATATAAAAATTAAAAAATTACGACTTTTTATTGTACAAAACTAGTGTGCTGTAAAACGTTGTTATTTTTAACTTTACTTTTCTGTACAAAGATATTTATTTATTTCCTATTACATATTGTTTCAGACAATAATTATATTTGATCATATGTTGAAGTAACTTTTCGTATTTAATGTTCTTGAACTTAATGTTCAAGCTATAGAAAAAAGTATCTGCAGTATATATATATATGAATCCGTTAGAATACCCATGTTAGCAAATAGACTTTATGTGGAAATATGATCATGTCTTCGCTTAGCTCAGTTTTCATCATTTGAATATGCTGTATTTAGTTTTTACAGACACCATAATAATGAGTATAAGAAATCTCACCAATTTAGTGAAAACTACAAACCATTATCAAGTAATCTTCAGGCAATTTTGTTAATTTAAAAAGAAGGGGGGGGGGGGAGTAGCTTTGATGATTTTAACCGGTTTTGTAAATTATAAAAATCCTATATGTTTCAAGAAAATACACAGCCTTTTGTTCAAGATGTAACCATGTAGAATTTATTTCATTTAATTTTCCAAGCATGAATTTTAATGAACATTATCAAAGGTTTATCAATTTTGAAGGTTAAACAGCAAATTTATATAATGGAACTGCAACAACTCACTTGATGATCAACAAATAATCTTGCTATAAAAAATGGAAAAATCAATATTATTCAAGCTCAAATTTACAAAAGTACGGCACACTCATGTTTTACCAGCTACAAAGAAACTATTTTTCAAAACTAAAAAAGGGCTATACAATTTTCCAGTATTATAAATGTAAAAATGTCATTTAGTTAATTTATATTTTTTTAATTCTTATTGTTAAAGTATTTGTCCACCCATATTGCTTAGTAATTGAAGTTAGACACAGTTACAAATACTCAGCAGATAATTTGTATACAAGATCTTGAAAATACTTTCAGAAAAGAAATACTAACCTCAGAAACTTTACTCCTCAAAGACAATATTATATGATCAAGACATGTCTCAACAGACATAGCAGAATCTTCATTAGAAAGAAACACTGGGACATTAACTATTTTTCCCAATGAATTGAAACAATTGTTCCAAAACTGCATTCGTGAAGACTGACCATTGGTAGCAATAGGTCCACTAGGGCAAATGACAAAAGCAGGATTTCTAGGAAGTTTTTTCTAAAACAAAGCAGAGAATAAAAGTTACACTTTAGAAATATAAGCATATAAGAATTTTATTTCACTGGTTACCTTAACAATATCCATACAGTCTATGTGTTGCATACCTATTACCATATTATGCTGCATGTCAGAAAATTTAAGACCAGCATGCCAGAAAATTCGAATTTTCGGGCACGGCAAATAATTCAAGGTTCATTTTGCAATAACACAGAAGTAAATTTTTTCCCTTGGTTTTAACCCCAAAACAAACCACTGCAAGGAACAATAATAATGTATTCCCGAAGTAACCTCTTTTTCAAAAAACAACCAATAAGTTTCAAGATTTAAAAAATCATGGCGATTTATCTTGTTATAATAAATTAATATTTTTACAAAATCAAACCGTTAATTAATACTAATAAAATGCTCTATAGTGCCATTCAAAACGCAAAAGTGGTATCTGCAGCTGAGCTCAAAATGAGAAATCACTTTTTTAAAGTATTATACCTATTTATATGCCACTTTTTTAGAAATTTAATATTTCATGTTCACAAATGACCATAAAACAATGTAGTTAGGGAATATGTGTTACAAAGAATTACCTGGTGACAATAACTCAATTTTGATAAAAAGAGCAGATATGTGTGTGTTGTGACTTATGTGCTTAGCACCCCAGTATAAAACTTATATTATTTTTAAGTTGAATATATATTAGTAATATTTTTTTTTTCTAGCCTGGGTTTTTCCGGCATGCCGGAAAGGACCAGGCAAGGGTAATTGAAAATCTGGTGACCCTCAAATTTTGCGGTATGGGGCTAATTGAGGGTAACACGATATAAACAAAAACTCACATTAACTTAACTGAAATAGTCAATTTTAGGAAAAAAGAAAAAAATGCCAAATTCAGGAATATCATCCTAAACTTAACAAAATCACAGAAAAATATCAGGGAACAAAGGTGAGTGATGAGCTGAGTAAGTCATCTAGGCCAAACATTTTTTATTTTAATTTTGAAAAACATCTACTTATATTAAAAACTGAGTATCTTTCTTTCTTTCTAACTATCTTTCTATGTCACGCTTCTTTCTCCTGAACGCCAATGAACTGAAAGTCGAACCAGGTACCGATAGATAGGCAATTTTCCAGGCTTCATTAGTTTCAATTTATATAATTATACGATTTTAATTAGCGAAGATATCAATTAATAAGTAGTCAAATTTAAAGCGATTAAGCCTAATAAATGATTAAATATGAAATCCATTTTTGCAAAACGTCGTTGCTATGAAACAGTAATAACAATGATAATGAGAATTCTGAATGAAAGCTTAACTAAATCAAACACGAAACTCATAAGCGGGCCACTTACGTAATATTTTTATCGCTAGCTACTTGTAATATTTTGAAACATTTATTTGTTGAAAAGCTCTATCTACTTAATTAAAAACTGAGTATCTATGTCTGCTTTTTTCCTTTTAAGCGAGCTGAACTTACTGAAACTTTCATCACCATCTTGAAAGCGTGAAGCATCTCAATAATTCGAATGATTTTTTTTTTTTATATAAGAAAAAAGTAAAGGCGTGAAGCGCCTGTTAGCGAGCCGCCTTGGCGGGGAGTAGTTTCTTGAAATTTTCTTCACCACTTTCAAGGCACGAAGCAACGCCGGGCCACGTGCGTGGTATGTCTTGAAATTGAATGAATACTAAATTATATCAAATAATATAACTTCAGCATGAGGTAAAAGTTAGAGAGGGGGGACGTTATGCATCAACATGCCGCAGGAAGCTAATCTAGCTGCCCTGGCAGCTAGTGAAGATTAATAAAAGTCGCATTTAATTTCATTTAATTTATTTTTTCTTTATGCTCGAGAAGAAGACAAAGTGAGTCTAGTACATTGGATTGCACAACAGAGTTAGCATCAAAGAAGAAAATAAATCATTACGAACATAAACGAAGACATACAAGTTTGTGCTGGTTCATAATTGAAAGTACAGGATCCCACTGCTTCCTTATAATTGCTAACAGAATGTCTTTCGTCCTCGCGTGAGATTGAACAAGTTTCTCAACAAGACTGGGAATCTGAAAAAAATTTCACATTTATAATATTAATACATAAAATATTTTAATATTAGTAAGAATGTCTTACACAGATAAAATTCTTTTGCATGGAGAAGACCTATTCCGGAAATAGAAAGTTCTGAAAAATTTCTATTAGAAGCTTTTTCTATTAGGAAAGACGACAACTGCAAGTCATTTTGTAAAAGGTATAAATTAAATTAAACTTATTAAAGAATATAAGTGGTCTGTACAACAATTTTCTGGTGACAAATTAAGGGATAACTGCCAAAAAAAAAACGAAAGCCTTTGTTTTGCCCAACCCTTAGACATGGATGGGTCTGGAAAGGTATTTTTCATGTGATTATTTAAAAAAAAAAAGGAAACTGCAAAAAATTGTCTCTTACTTAAAACTGAATACAATAGAGAACTATTTATCCGGGATGTTTGGGACCACAGCTATCCCGGATAACTGAATTTCCCGGTTTTCTGGATCGCTACGAAGCGATATTTGCCAATTGTTTATAAAACCCAAGTTACTATAACAAATAGTAATGCATCTCAAAATCTGAAGAGAAAACGATCCAGAAGTGCTTATAGATATTACAATACAGTGAAACCCGTGTATAACGATACTGCACATAACGATAAACCTGTCTATTACGATATTTTGGTTTGGTCCCAGCCAACTTCCCATCTACTCAATGCAAAACTGTCTATAATGATAATCTGTCTATAACGATATTTTTTCTCGGTCCCTTGAGTATCGTTATACACAGATTTCACTGTATTAAAAATTTCTGAGCTATATGCCACTTATATGGTATTGGCCACTTATATGGTATTGGCCACTTATATGGTATGAAGAAACCGTTCATATTCATTTAGGTATTTAAAAAAAAAAAAAAAAGCTCTTCATTTTTTAGAAATTGCCAAAAATGCGTATTTTAAAAAGTGGCGGAAAAATTGGCAAAATGTTGCCGGTTTTCTGGTTTCCCGGTATTTTGGTTCCCGGATAAAAGGTTCTGTACTGTACTTCTACCAAACTTTTACTTTAAAATTAAACAATTAACATAAACTCATTCAGTAACTAAAAACTTTGTGAATGAACCATCAATAAAACTTACGTCCTGCATCATTTTCTGAAGGATATTCACGTATGATAAGACTACATAGAAATCCGGATCATTCAATACTGCTTGATGTAGCCATGTTACTAAATCTTTCTCCTAGAAAAAAAAACATAAATAAATAAATGATAATGCATGTCAGCATCATAGCATCTGTAAGAATGAAATGTCTTAAATTTACAGAAGAGTCAAGAGACAGAAACTTATTGCTATATTTTTGTATTGTCTCTATTTTAAGCAACACAATTTCATGCTACATGCTATACTTAAGTTGCAGAAAGTTACCTTTATTAATTGTTAATAAAATCTTGGTTTCTTGTTCAAAGAATAATATAAGATTTAAATACAATCAAAAGGTATCTAAAAGTATTTCGAGGACAATCAATTGGCAAAATTTGCCAAATTATAAACAACCAACAAAGCAACCAATTACTGACAATTACTCCCCTCATCACTAGATTATATTACATTAAAAAATACGTATCAAAAATTAACACTACAGTGTCACAACCACAGTTAAACTAACTGTACATATTTATACCAATTTTAAATAACTGGGAAAACGTCACTCTTAAAAGTCTTGAGAAGTTTTTACACGGCTTAAAATCTATAACTCTTCATTCCTGATATATAGTCCCTGTTAACCTGCAAGACCTTTATTGTTACAACCGTCTCAGATGTATACTTTCAATTGCAAAAATGGTTAAACTAAAATGCTAAACTTTATACATTACTATATTTATGGAAATAATCTCCTTTGATTAAAAAAAAAACCATAAAATTGACATTAGTACGACCAAGGCTTCACTAGATAACGTTTTATACAGGCTGTTTCATTTGATCAAAATCCTTGGGATAAAAACGGTGGTCATTGTCCAGCGACATCTATCGAATTTTATGGTAACTAACATTATATACAAATCAGATAAATAAAAGACAAAGTTAAAAGTTAATTCGTTGGCGACAATTTTACAATTTGGCATTCAATTCTATTTTAGTATATTTTAACGTCATTGAAAAGCTTGTTTTATTTGTTGGTTTATTCTGCATTTTAGAGGCTTATTTTAATTGGTTAGCGAATTATTTTTCATTTTAATTGATTCTAATTATTAATTAACTATGAAACGACACTGGCACCGCAGAGCGATAAATGGCGAATCTATTCGCTAAGCGAGCCAATACTACCAACAGGTTGCCATAGAACTTTTTAAAATTCAGTCCACAGTTCGCCATGATACAGTTGGCCGTATAAAACGTTTGGTTGTATATCTTTACCTGAAAAGGGAATTTATTTCCCCTAAAAAGCAGTACTAATAAGGCCTTCAGCATCAATTCACTGTGCACTCTACTTCAGTTAACTATATCAATATTTTTTAACCCTTAAAGATAGGATAAACATCGCTTTTTACAGCAGAAACAATATGCTAATAAATGTAAACAAACATTTAGGTGGTCCTTGTTCAGCGCTCTCTAGCGGACAAATCTTCACCATTGATGTTTTGAGTAATGATACAGCCTGCATAAAACGCTATCTAGTGAAGCCTTGGAACGACTAATATTCATCCAGATATGAAAAGCAACTTTTTGTGACATATGCCACCTTTATGAAAGAAATCAATTACATCTTTTGGGGAGAAATATAGAGCCTAAGAATAGTTTAAAATTATACGTCATAATGCAGTGTGTTCATTGTGGGAGCTTTTGCAGTGCATTTTTGCACATCAAAGTTAATAATTTGCATTTATTTTTCAATAGCAATGAAAAAGATAAATAGTTTGCTTCTTTTACTTCGACAACATATCATTCTTTTGAAAATGCAATATGTTCCCATCTCGTTTCAGCGTGGCCTTTTAAAATTTTGATCTTGAACATCTCCTTCAATTTTGGATACAAGCGTGTCAAATGTTTTACATTGGTATTGTTTCTGAATGGAGATTATATCCCTAAATATAATTATGAAGATCTAGAAGCCTCATATGAGTTAGATTTTGTATTTTTTCACTTTATATTTTGTTTTAAACTTTTAATATCTAAATTCTTTATCTCATTTTGATAATTTTTACAATACATCTAGTAGTAACCAGTGCTCGAAATTAGCGGTCGTTAGTCGTATTTTGCAACTTTAAATTTCGTTTTGACGACCGCGATTTTGAAACTAGTCGTCACTTTGACGCCTAACTTGTGCTTCCCTGTCCTTTTCCAGTAGCTCAAGGTCAGTTTTCAGAACATCAACCTCACAATAGCAGAAAAGCGTCCTGCTATAATGGCAGAATCGGCCCTCAGCAGAATGACCAGTATCTCCTCTTTCCTCCCCCCAAAGACATCACCAGCACATGCTGTGCCTTTTGTTCCTTTGCACCTGTTTCCCCTTAATCCTTTCTTCCCCACCCTCTCCTGGAAATCGCTGTTCTGCACTAGTTGATGGAGATTCACTCATCACTTCATGTCAACACAGAGCGGCAGGTGAGAGACAAAGGTTTGGCAAACACATACAAAACAAAAAAATCTACAACTGTTTAAGCTTTTTTGGAAGTTTAAACTGCTAAATGAAAGCCTCATCTCTCGCATATTGATATACATAATGCCTTTGACGTGTTTTGCAGTTTGACTTTTTTTAACGCTCAAGCTGATTTTCTTACGCAATTTTTAATTAAATCGCCGTAATCGATGTTTCTGAGATTTTTTTTTTTTTACTGTTTGAGTGCAACAATTAATGACAATTCTACGAAAAACGCTGCAGATTAATTCGTTTTTGTCCGATTTCCCATGCACGTGGGAAAAAGGCTTAGCACATTGCAGGTGTGCAGCAATCTTTTTTCATCTGTTTCTCGGTTGTACCTCTTCTGATAATTTCTTAAATTTTATGTTGTGCAAAGCCTATTCAACTAAAATACAAGGATATTTTTTTGCACCCCTTGTCTTTTAAGCCCCCCCCCCCCCCCCCGCTCCGTAAAAAAAGTAAAAAAAGTTGGAATTAAAATTGGTTCTTGTAGTCCAAAACTTCTGCTGTCATGTATAATATTCTTTAATCTTTTTTATGTTGAGCATTTATTTATCCACAGTTCTATATTTTTAGCTCAACAGTACTTGAAAATTTGTATCAGAATATGAAGAAAAATAAAAATATAAAAACATTTTATCAAAAATCTGTTTTTACCCCTTCCCTCCACCTCTGAATGCCATTCTGAGTGTTTCAAGTGAAAAAATATGTTAACATGTTTATTAGATTTGTAAAAAAAATAACAATTGATCCTCAAAGAATAATTCAACATCAAAGAAAAAAAACTACATAGTCATATAAAGCCCGAACCCAGTGTAGAAAATTTTTGAAAAAGAAGACTGCAGATAAAAGGCAAAATACAACCAAGTTTATTAGCAAAAAAAATATAATTATTCTTTTTTTTTCCTTTTTGAGAGAGAAATAGAGGGATATTTGGGGGGGGGGGGTGTTTAGGGGTATTCTTTTCATTTAATTCTATTACAGTAATAGTCACATTTGCATTTGAGATCTTTAAAATTCAAATTTTCATGCTTATTATATAATTTATGTAAATCTTAACAAAATTTATGCACCTAATCAACGTAATTTGGACATTGCAACCAAGGAAATTATTTTGGCAACTAAGAAAAAAATATCAGGTGCCATTGGCACCTAACTCACTAATACTAATTTCGACCTCTGGTAGTAACTGTTGTAAAAATAGAGGTCTTACAGGTTAGGACACGCTATACATACTTTACTTAACTCTCATTTTAAAATAAAAAAAAAAGATAGAGTAATGATTCAAAATGGCAGATAAATTTTACTAACAGCTAAATTACAATTAAAAAATTTTAAAAGCACATACCCAGAACACTTCAGAAAATATTTGCCTCATCTGAGCTGCAGCTTGGTCTACCATAATTTTTCTCTTCACGAATTCATTGGGGGTGTTCAAATGTACTAATCTTGACAAAGAGAGAGCATTCAGAACATCCGTTACATCGGTGTACAACTGTAGTTGTTTATCCGAAAGCGAATCTCTAAAATAGGAAACATTGAAAATATTTTCAAAATTCTATTCAATCATTCAAATCCAAATTTTATATTTGACTTTCATCTTTCAAAATAATATTGGTGTTTAAATACTAGGAATCTTCTAAAAATTAACTTTTAAAATATTTTTTTTTGAAGATATGACATTGTTTAATTATTCCTACCAATATTTAGTGCAAAATCCAAAAATGACTATTCTGTTAGAAAATCTGGGAAAATTAAATTATGTCAGACAATATTATTCAGGCTAAAGCTAAAAAATTTACCGGTACGTAAAAACTTTTGTAATAAATTTTATAATCTACCAAATGATTGCAGATCATCCATATGTTTATTGAAAACATTTTTAGTAAGTTGCATATAATGCATATTTTATAGCAAGAATGCATATTCGCACCTTTTGATTAATTAATTTCAGTGCTGCTATCTGAATTATAAATTTGTCAAATAAATAACAAATCAAGTAAGAAAAACTTCTTTTAACCACTTTTATTTTTATCTGTGTCAATGACTGTATTTGAATTTTTGAAAGTAATGATTTACTTTCTGCACAAAAATGGTATTTTAAAGGATTTTTTTTTACTAATAGGAAAATAATTTGGAGTCGCTAAGACGTGAGTATAAGAAGTACTTTTCTAAAAAAAATCCTAATTGGCAACTGTATAGCTTCACCATACATATATACTCACAAATTAGTCGAGAAATTGAGTACAAAAATCAAGGTAAAATGTTGATTTGGTCTTTGGCAAGGAATTTCACGGACCACTCACCACTGGCGAACTGCTTTTCTAATGTAGTTAATTAATTAGTTCATTATTTATATCAATTTCACAGTAACTGCATTTCAACCAAGCACATTAATAAAAGAGAAAATAATATTAAAGGAAAACCAACATTCAGGCTTTTAGCTCAAACCAATAAAAGTTTGATTCATTTGATCTAAGTCTTTTAATATATGTTATTTTGAAGGCGGCATTACATATAATAAAAGACATGAGTGAGAGTATTCTAAAAAATGTGCAACTTTGATCGATATATATATTATTTAATACTTGCATTTTTGGAATATATTTCTCTTTTCTGGAACAGGATTTGAGACAAAAGGTAAGCTTTTTTTTTCTTTTTAGTTTCACGGTTGTTGCCCCATCCCCCCCCCCTCCAGATTGCTATAATTAGTTTTTCCTTCTTTATTTTAAGATTTATTTGGCATAGGGTCAATTTCATGAAAAATTTTCTTACTTTTTTGCCTTTTTGAAACAAAATTCAAATATTTGAATCATTAATAACAGCTATATAAAAGTTTCGGAAAAAAACCACGCTTAGATTAAAATCTTCGCTTTATCATCAGGATTTTTTTTAAGAGGCTTTTTTTTTTAAATCTATTTTTAAGGTTCTATGCTATTGGACAAATGGGGGAATTTAGCTTCTAACTCAGGTTTGCATAAATTTTTACCTTTCAAGAAAGAGTTGTTTCGTGACTAATGTGTTGTTTAAACTTCAAAAGGAAAAGAGGATACAATATAAGAAGAGAAAAAGAAAAAAAAGAGGACACAGCAAAACTAAAGGAAATTGAACCAATAAAACAGGTGCTTGAATTACACTCCTCAACATCATTAGGACTGTGAATCAAAAATTATGAAACATTTAGAATAGCCTTCATTCTCAATATTCAAAACTACAAAAATATTTCATTATGCATTTATTAAACTTACCAGAAATTATACAAATAAAATTTACAGATTTAAAATACAAAATGCAAAGAATGAAAATGGTAATAAAGTATTAAAATAATTACTGACTTAATGAAATATACGTACACATCAACACTCTTTTTGTTTTCTTTATCAGAAAAGAAAGGAAGAGATTTTAGCAAATCTTCACATTCATTGGCTGAATATTTTATTTTTTGACTATCAAATGGAGTAGGAGTAGCTTCTTCACAATTAACAACATCAACATCTTGATAATATCTAAATTGAAAGTTTTAAAACAATATTAATTAATAATGACAAATCAACTGAAAATTATACTCAATGACACCTAATACCACATAAATATAACCATACATTTCTCTGAAAATAGGATTGTTCTGTTAGTTACCAATTGACTGCGCATACTTGGAAGTTTTTCGAAGTTTCACAACTTGATCAATCAAAATCCCCAAATAAATCACATTACAAGCAGGGTTATTATTTTGTCCTTTTTTTTTTAAATGTCCAATATGTGGAAGAAATTGGACGAAACAGATAAAATGAAAAAACATTTAGACTTTCTGTGATTTGAAATGCAAAACTATTGTGATTCAAAATTACAATTTTTTTTTTAAATTGGAAAAGGTATAACTTTTAAATTTAAATCTGATTTTTTATAATATTTAAATCAAGTTATCCAAAAGATGCATTTTTTATCAATATAAATAAATTTTATCTAAAACACAAGAGTTAATCTTTATAGACGAACATAAAACACGTTATTTCCTTCAGTATATGTTTCTGCAGCGATGTTTTACAATCCACAGAATTTTTTTAAATGTGCGATTCGAATGTGTGATGTGCTGCCGACATGACATTGAAGCAATAAAGAGTTCTACTGTCAAGAATTAAAGCAAAATATAACAATTTTGTGATGGATTGTATGTGCAGTGAAGTTTACAGTATGAGAATAGAAACATTTTTGGTTTTTATTTGGAAGTGCTTGGGAAATTCACTTGTGACTTAAATTAGCACTTTTTTTATATTCACTCTTAAACTAAAATTTAAAGCATTTACTGAATTTTGGAATACTTATGCTATATTAAGGCTTGCACTCTCATTCAAGAGAAAATTCAAGGAGTTTTCAAGTGAATTTAAAGAGCGAAAGAGCACATATCTACATGTTTTACACATGAAAAAGCACCCTATTTCAAAAAGTTGGACTACGTAATGAAATGAAAGTGGGAAATAAAGATTTTAAAATGAAAAAAAAAAAAAAAACTTCAGGGCACGAAATATGAAAAGTACAGTCATGTTTTACGTAATACATGAAAGTTGGCAAGCATGAAAATGGCTTTTCGCTTATTTTCAAGGATTTTTCAAAATATCACCAAAAAATCAAGTACTTTTAACTTTTCAAGGAACTACTGGAAAATCAAGTACTTTTGCAGAGCCCCTACACTGCAAAAAATGAACCATTGTTTTTACAGTATAATACTGGCAGCCAAGGTTCGAATTTAAAACTGCAAAATACACAATTTCAGTTTTTTACAGTAAAGTTAAAAATTTCAGTTTTTATTGCCATAAATTTTAGCTGTATTATATTATAAAAACAACAGTACAATACTGGTAGCAGAGGTTCCAGTTTAAAACTATAATGCACGGCTAATAAGTTTATTACTGTAAAATTAGCTGTATTATATTGTGAAAACAACATTCATTTTTTAGTGCAGTTGTCTAAAGAAAATTCAAGGCCTTTTCAAGGATTTTTAAGACTGTGGGAACGCTGTATATCAAAAAAACTTTCTGTAAAATCATTCATAAACACAAAGCCATTGAATATAATATGACAAAAGTTCTTAAAAACATAAGAGCCATTCCTGGGCTAACGATGAGAGCATTTTCAGCAGTGCAAATCAGATTCCCCCCCCCCCCAAAAAAAAGGGCAAGTGAGGTTTGAATTCCATCTTTTTCATTTGAACAAATACTTGTGTGATTTTATTTCTACTCAATATTACTGAAATAAAAGCAAGAATTTGGGTGAAGTTACGGGGAAATGTAACATTTACTGCAAGTTTATAACATGGAAAAACACAGAAGTTTATAGTAGTTTAAAGTAATACTACTGAGTTAAGAAATGTTTAGGCAATGTTGTGATAACATAGTCGATCCACGATAAATAAGGAATTTGGCGGATTATTTTACATTTTTGCGAAAAGTTTACAAGCGTTAAGAAGCTGAATTTATTTATTTATTTTTCTTTTGGCGGTTTGGCCACGTTGTTTACAACGATAAGAGTTTTGAAAACTTTCCACAACCACGTTACCATAACATTGCTACTAGCGAAAATATGTGGCTACTAAACTAAATAATTCTTACATGGAAACATTACCTATTATCAAGAAAATTGGTATTTCGTGGTATCTCTTTCATAAACAGCATTTTAGCAGGTTTTATTCGGTGAGAGTCAGGATATGAATTCCATGATTTTGGATAGTTGTGATCTACGAGATTTAACTCTTTTTCTTGGCCAGATAGTTTGCGGAGATATTGTTCAACATGCGACAGCTTACTTTCAAAAGACATGATCATGTATTTTTTTAAAGAAAGCAATAATCAGCCAGAAAAGTGAACATCAGGATTTAGAAGAGTAATTGCTGCGCAAAACCAACAAGATTTCATTGCATAACAGCACAATCAAAAAGTAATAGCACCAGTTCTTTCAAGCTTGTTTGAAAACAATCTAATTTTAACGCGCAATCGAAGACTTTGTTTTTAAAACTAGCATGCAGACTGAAAATGAAATTTCACCATACGCACAAGAGCACAAGGTAACCACAACAAAGCAATGCAACAAAAAAACAAAAACCTCCATGCGCGTTGCCAAATTTATACATATATACTTGAGGTTCCTCATAAGATACTCGGTCTTCTCAGTATTGGCGCTTTACTCGCTTTTCTTGGCACTATTAATCGTTGTTTAGCTCCGCCTCTTTACTTCTTTTTATGGCTTTGAGTAAGATGAACTAGCGCTTGGGATTAGGATTAGATCGTTGGCGACTTCTTTATCGCGCCAAGTAACCGTTGGTTTAAGGGGAAAAAAATTCAATACACAATTAATACAGATCATAGATGAGCTTATGGTGGGAACTAAGACTACCTATAAAAGCTTGAAATAAGCTGAATTCATATCTGTCTTAGCAAAAATATATAACTTGCCATTAATAGTACTTTACAAATGGATTACACAGCTGTAACTCAACTTCCGGCGACGCCATGACATCAGTTTTGACGGAACGGAACGGAGCTGACTGTGCGGAAAGTATTCATTAGCAAAAAAATTGCCGAATGAATGGAATAGTTAAAAGGACTGGTTGTTTCAGACAAAAATCTATAAAGTATGATTTTCTTCGCATTCAGTATTTTTGATTAACCTTATTTCTTCAGAATTATTGAATTTTCTTAATTCAATTCCGATGATTTTATTTAATTTGGAGATTTTCCCTTAGGAATGCGATTGGTATGCGGTTATGATGAAATAATAAATAAGAAACTCTAATTTTGTTGCTTAAAATTGTTCATTTTCATACATTTCTTCTCTTCCTTAGTTTTCTTCGTGCAAATCAGTAAGACATGAATTTGCGAGTAATATTTTCGAAAAAATGCTTGTAATTTTTTAAAGGGCGTATTTGACAATCCGTCCATTGTTATTTTTGTTCAATTGTTTCTTCTGTCTGGAATGTAATAAATGCAAATATTGCAGTCATTCACCCTTTTCATTCTGTATTATTTCTATTGCAGCTTTTAATTCATTAGATATTTAATTCAGTGAAGGAAAATGACAGCTGATTTGAATTTAAATTCTGTTAGTTTGAAATGGGATCCAAAGAATTTAGAAATTCGTACCAGAACAGTGGAAAAAACCTTAGAACCATTAGTAATTCAGGTATGAATATTTGAACATTATTTCTATTTTAATGTATTTACTTTTTCCCCACCTTACCCCGCATAGAATTTTTACATCAGTGAAACTACTTAGCACAAATAATTTTTGCTATATCTACATGATTTATATCACACATCCCAACTTTTCAAAGTAATTGCCTTAATTTTATGACTACCTGCTCATGATTGTATACTGAAAGCCTTTTTTTTTCATCTAAGGTAGTTTTTAGTTAACTTTGTCATTCTTTAAAGAAAGTTCCCCGAATAATTCAAGCTGAAGAAAAATGCCACAAGTAGTCCCACAAAATTTACAATTAGCTTAAAAGCAGCTAGATATTCATGCTTCATCAGAAACTTATATGCCCTTAAGTACATGGGTTGAACTTGTTCTGGAAATTGAGTTAGAGTTTTAATTTATGATAAAGTGACAACAATTAATCAGGTAATCTTTAGAAATAAAAGGTAGTTTTCAAATTCTAGTTCATATACTTTTGGTAATTTAGCGTATTATATCTATACTATACTTTGCTGCCATACATAGTTCAATATTTGACTCTTTCTTTTCTAATGACTTGGTGAATTTGAATTAGTGATGCAAAAGCTAATCATTTAGCCGAATATTGAATGTTTGGCTGCCAAGTAGTTAACTTCTTTGTGACTTGAAGCAAAACAGAGAATGTATTTTAAGCACATTTCTGTGTAAATTAAAATTTAAAATACATTATTAAAAATTAAAGAATTCTTTTGGAGCCAGGGTCGGGTTTTTGACGCGACAATTGTATTTAATTGTTCCAAATTGCTGAAGAACCCCAGTGTCAAAAATTTGCTCTGGTAAATGAGAACTTTCTGATGAAACATATGAAGTATAAACTAGTAATGTGTAACTAATAAGTTGTTATAGATAATGATAGTTTAACTGTAGCATATGGTAATTAGCTAATTTTGAAATAATTTTAATTCTAAAAAATTAAGGTAAAGCGACAGGTTTCAAATCTGAAAGATTTCAATTAAATGCACGTAACAAACGTTAAGAATATTTAAAACAAATATTAACGCAAAATCTTTTTTGATTCAAATTGGGACTTTTTTGGCTTTCTCTTAATTGTTTTCTTTTTAACTATATTTTTATTATTCTGAACATTTTCATAGATTACAATTCTGACTATCTGTACTGCATTTTATTTTATCTCCTTGCTTATAGCATAGTGACTTTTAATATATTTTTCTTTCGACTTGAAATTTGTCTAACTTATATAATATGATTTTAATGTAGTATTTTGTTTTCAGCGTATTAAGAAATTTTATAATAATAAGTAATTTTTCTTATCACATTAATTTTAAATTAGATATTTGTTTCTTATAATTAATCTTCGAGTGTTGATCAACTTAGTTTTACTTTTCTTTAAAGAAAAAAAAATAAATCAATCCACATGGACAGGTTTTTAGTGTTGAAATTACTAGTGACTCTAGCTGTTTTAATTATGAAAAAACTCTAAGCAGAACTATTTTGAAAACTGAATTTATCAGTTTTGTAACTATATTTGCGACAGAACAAATTGATTTGAATTAACTTAATATATTTATTTTTATTTCGCTAGTTTATTTATTTTTCATTCACGTTGTTGATGTGATGAATGATACATAAGTTATAGTTAAATAGTTTTTAACATTATTAAATCTTATGTTTATAAAAAATGTTTTCGGGTCAAAAACCCAAAGCCGAGTCGGCAAAGACTAAATTGCAAGAAAAATATTTGGCTGAAGCTGAATATTCAGTAGATTAGCCAAATATTTGTTCCACCACTAATTTGAATGTCATTGCATTTGGTTTTATTGGAATGGACCTTATGTATTTGAACAAAAATTAGCTAAGAGCTACAATTGTACATTATTGATTCTGCATGAAAGTAACTGCAATTTTTATGTGCTTAAAAAAATATCAGGCTTAACTTCCAAATTAAATGTTTTGAACTTTTGTATTGATCAATTTTTTTACCCCTATCTGCTTTATACTATTCTTTGAAATGTATTGTAAATACTTTAATTCACTATGTTTTTCTCTATGCATGCAGCTATTGAATCCAATCAAAGTAGTAAGTTAATTTCAATTTCTCCTTCATTGGACAAAACCAAGTATCATTATGTTTCATTTGTTCTTTTTGAGTATGAGTGAAAACATTTAAAACTGTTTCAGGTTACTACATTAGTAAATACAAAAGGTCCGTCAAAAAAGAAGAAGGGACGTTCGAAACGTGCTCATATACTAGTTGCTGCTGTTGAGAAAGCTACAGAGAATTTTATATTTAAAGGAGAAGAAATTGCACGTGAAAACCCCGACATTCAACCAGAAATGTTGTTGGCTGTGGACGAAGTACGAAAAACAGGTGAAATAATGAGCAAATCTTCACGAGAGTTTGCTGAAGATCCGTGTTCGTCTGTGAAGCGTGGAACTATGGTGAGAGCTGCTCGCAATCTTCTATGTGCTGTCACTCGACTCCTGATTCTCGCTGATATGGTTGATGTTCACAGGCTTCTCAAATCTCTAAGATCGGCAAGTAGCATTTTATGTTTTTAATTTTTGACTATGGTGGATGTGTTATTTCATTTCCTATATAATAAAGCCATACATGTCAGAAAAGTGCAAATCTTTTATTTCTTACGAGATATTAAATTAAAGCTGATCAAAGCTGGACTGTATTTTTATGTTCTAAAGTTTTCTCTATTACATGTAGGATATACATATAATTTGTTATATTACTTGCATTAGTTTTTAATTTGCATTAATTTGCAATCTTTTACAATTTCCAATAAATTTCTACCTTCAAAAAGTATTTTCACTTTACATCGTGTGTGTGCAAAGTGAAAAATATTACTTTTCTAACCAAATATTTTCTATTTGATTTATTAGACACATTTTTTAACAAATGAATAAATGATAAAACAGTGAATAAGTAAATACAGAGTTTAAAATATAAGAAAAAAGAATTAGTTAATAAAATAGTAAATTAATAAAAGAATAATTGTTTTCCCTGGGCCTTTTTAAGAGGGTGTAGGGTAGTTCAAAAAAAATTTTTTTTGCTACGGACCAAGGTGCACCCTATTTTTTTTTTACATTTATGTATGAGATCACTCCCTTAAAATTTCAGCTCCCTACTCTTACTGGAAGATGGTGCTCAAACACCCTTCATTTTTCCGCTTTTTCGTAATTTTCAATTTTTGAGTTTTTCAGACTAAATAGACCATTTTCTTGGAAGAGATTTTTTTTTCAATTATTCTCATTTTCCAACGCATAAATATTAGTTCAAACATTTGGAAAGTTTCTTAATCGTTTGAATCTATAAAGCAACACCTTTGATGCAATTGATTATATAGTTGATCGCAGCATACAATGTAGATTGCAGTACTACTTGTCTACATGTTGTGCTATAATTTTCAAAACTTACGCTTGCCAAAACAGAGTTGTGGAAGAACTGTGCAAAACATTTTTTATGTTTTTAAAGTAATGGGATGCAGAGAAAAAAATTGCAAGATTTAAAGTTTTAAACTAATAGTGCTAACAGTATCACAAGAAGAATGAATTAAATTATAAAAACTAATTGCACAAAATAAACAATTGTAGCTAGTCTGGCATAGAACTAATCTGAAATTTAGGCAAAGATATTTACTTCATGCTTACTTTGGCCATCATATTCCTCACAAGTTCTATTCTTTTTAATAACTTTAAAGCGAAAAAATGTTTGGCAAAGAATTAAAAAAAAAAAAAAAAGAATGTTGCACATAGAACTTAAAAAATACTTTAACAAGTTTGAAGCTTCAACTGTGAGCTTTTTATAAATCTATAGATAAATCTATGATCACTCTTGCTGATTATAAAGAGATAATTGAGTTATTATTAGTCAAATAGGGAGCCTATCTGAGAAAATCCAGTCTCTTATAGGCCTCAAAATATTTATGTTCCTATATAAGAAAGAGATTTTTCATTTAATCATGAGAGAAATAACCTAGGTACAACACTTTCTACAGTTTCAGCGCCTTTCTGTACAGTACAACAAATAGATTGAACACTAATAGATGCTCCATTTGCTATTAAAACTTCTGGGAATATCTGAACTTGGAAAAAACCTTATAAGATATGAACGACCTGGAAATTGAAATAACAACTAGGACAGTTTTATTAAAGTACTTGTGACACCTTTCTGGTGAATTAATTAGTTTGACTTAGTTTTTCGTATCAAATTCTAGTTGAAAGAAAAGCAAGTTATTATAAGAATAAAGATGTGAAATATAACAAGTGTAGTACAGAACAATTGGATTTTTTTCAAACATGAATATTAGAGATTATTTTCTAACATTCTTCGTCCTACGCCCCAACGAATGCAAATATAATATCAATCACAGAATTAAAAGAAAAAAATTAAAATAAATAAATAATGGTAAATAACGTTGCTGAGGAAAATGTTCAAATAATTCAAGAATTTAACAGAATTTTTTTCAATAATGAGGACAATAAGCAGTTTCTTTTACCTGCTGTTGAAGAAAATTGAGTACTTATCCTTGCTGAGACAATAAAATATTCAATACTAAAAGTCTCTCTCTCAAAAAAAAAATCTATATATTAATATACATAGAAAGTTGAATTGCATAGCAATAAGTTTAAATATTTTGGCTTTATTTAAAAACTTCTAGCAAATTTCAGTATAACAACACTGCTTGGCACAAAATGAACTTCAAATGTATCTGACACTATTTTTGCTGTTTCTTATGTAATATGCCCCACTAAATCCAAACATGATCTCCGTTTCCCCCTTCACGGTAATCACTCGAACATAACTGGAATGAATATAAATAATACTGAAAGGTTCTTTACTGAGTTAAATCTGCGGTGCGACTCATATGTAACATGCGATGTTTCCAAGATTTTAGAAAAAATTTTACAGCTTGAAAAATTTTTTGGACGTGGGAGTCATAGAAGCAGTCCAATATTATTGTGTTGCACCAAAAAATAAGTGTAAAATTTTGAAGCTGGAAAAAATGAGTTGTTGATGATATGTTAAATATTTTACGGAGGGGGGGGGGAATACCCCCATGAGTCTCCTAACTTGCGAAAAGTGTTTATGATTTTGAACTTTTCACCTCTCTAGCCCTATAGAAGAATGTTAATGGTAAATATACTGCTTCCTTCCCCTCCAAATAATATCTATGAAATTGTCGAAATCTGATGAAAATAGGAGGGGAGGGGGGCGCTATTTTCGAAAAGTGGGAGGCAATGGGGGGAAAGGGTGGCCATATTAGGATTCAGGGGATCATTGAACATAAGAATCAGCAAAAATGATAGCAAACACCCGGATTTTTTTTTTTTTTTTGCCGCTCAACCGAAAAACGTTTGAAATTGACAAAAACTGGAGAACTGTTTGAGCTTTGAGCACCGTCTTTTTATTTAAGTAGGAGGTTGAAATTTTGCCAGTATATTAGGGTGAATAAAGGTAATAAAATGAGCCACTGCCGTGACCTCTAGGACAAAATTTTTTTTTACCATAGGTTTGTGAACCACCTTAGTGCTACACCCTGCTCTTTCAATGTTAACGTTCAATGCACCTTGCCCTCTATACATTTCTCATTGCTCCTTTGAAGTTGGTATAAAAGTGCCACTCTTTTTTTATTTTAATCTATTGTAAAGTATAGTATTTGATGAATCTATTTGATTGTTCATTATGAAATTCATCTCAACATTTCTATTTCACCTTTCAGTGATATCATTAGATTTATGTAATGTAATTAGATGTGTATCAAATTTTGAAAACGATTTGCATTATTATATACCTTGATCTTTTTAGAGCTATTCATTTTTCGACTGAAACCAACTATGTTTAAGAAAATAGTTGGAAGTATTTGCTAAGTATGGAAAATATTTTACCATTTCACTTTGCTCCGCTATTTCACTGTACCCCACATTTCCCTTAATAGTTTACAAAATTATTTTGAATTGTTTTTTCTATATTGTAACATTAAAAAATTCAGTCAAACATCAAATTGTAGTATAAAAACATTCATGTGTTAATATTTTTTAGGTTGAAGATGATTTAGATAAAGTGAAAAATGCATCTAGCCAATCTGAGCTTATGAAATCATTCCAAGATTTTGGAAAAAATACTGCAGAGTTAATTCAACAAGCTGCAAAACGGCAAGCAGTGAGTAATAAGAAGTGCTAAATTAAATATCTTCACTCATTTTCATTGAAACGTGTATATATTAATCTTTTTATAATTTTTAGGAACTCAAAGATCCTAGACTTAGAGATGATTTAGCAGCCGCAAGAGCTGTATTGAAAAAGAATAGCATGATGCTTTTAACTGCTTCAAAAGTAAGTCTTTATTAAAATGTTGATTTATTTTTTCTTTTTTTTTAAATTCAACTATTGGTTTTAATTTTTTTTTTTTTTTTTTTTTTTTGAACATTGCTTTATGCTTATTTAAAACTTCTAACTCAAAAGGAATATCTATGTATGAAGTAAATGCTACCATAAAATTAAATATATTATAGAATCTTGTTACTTAAAACTAATTGGAATCTATTCTTGTTGTTTGAAAATTACAAAAAAAAAAAAACTGATTACCGCCCCCCAATTCCTATAAAAATAAAAAATATGTTTGTTATAAATACTCAATATTTCGTGGCAACAGTGGTTTACACCAACTCACAATGGCAAATTTAAAAATTAAAAAAAGAAAAAAAAAAAAACGATCGTTTCTTTGAAGTGTTACTCAATTTCTCTAAAGAAAGATGCTGTACAGTTATATTGATTTTGGTTCATGCTCAGCAAGCTATACACTGTAAAATTAAATTTGGTTTTTGTAACTATAAGCAAGTTTCTGAGATTTGGTGCTTGTTCAAACTAGTAGGCTAAATTTTCCAAACTTAAAATCTCCACTGGTATTATGTCTGATAATTTTAAGAGTTATATGGTCGAGTCTCTTTCTCTCAATAACTCGAAGTCCCAAGGGACCGGCTAAAAGCTTTGAGTTCTGGGAAGTTTCTAAAGCTTTTTCAAGAGTTAGGGACCCAATGAAGATTTTGAAATAAAGGCATGTTGAAGTTATAAGACATCGAGTTATCAAGACTCAACTATACTTTAATTATAATGAGTTTTAAAAGGTATAAAGAATGTATTCTTATATAATAATTAAATTTAATGTTCATATAAACCCTTGAATTGCATGACTATATTATTTTTAATTTATTCTAATAAATCATGTATTTATTTAGTAATAAATCATAAAATGTGTTGAACAGCTTTCTTGTTTGCAAAGGTTTATCTTTAAATAAAAATTGGATTACCTTTTTATTTCAATAGGTTTATGTTCGTCATCCAGAACTTTCAGCAGCCAAAGAAAACAGAGATTACATTTTCCGCCAAGTGTGTGAAGCTGTTAATACAATTAGTGATGTTGCTCAAGGAAAGTCCACAAGTGGAGCTTTAGGTCAACCTCCTTATGATGGTCCTGGAGAATTAGCTGCTGCTTTGGATGAATTTGATGTATGACTTTTATTTCTTAGTTACTTTTTACTTCCTTTTACGTAGTAAAGGAAGTATTGTGATCGCGAAAAAAAATCATTCAAATTTGAGTCTAAATTTTGATTTTGCTCACCCCCAAATGAATTTTCAATAGTTTTTTCTACCTGTCAGCACGTGCATATGTACCTACCAACATATAAGCAGCCGAAAAATCCTTTTCAACCACGCAATATTTTATCGCAATATTTACGTATTTTTTAGTTTTTTCTACATTTTTAATTTAGATATATTTTGTTTACTTTCAGGAACGTATCATGATTGATCCTTTAATATATAATGAAGTGCGCACACGCCCTGCTTTAGAAGAAAGATTAGAAAGTATTATTAGTGGTGCTGCTTTAATGGCAGATTCCTCATGTACTCGTGATGAAAGAAGGGAGCGTATTGTTGCAGAATGTAATGCTGTGAGGCAAGCTCTTCAAGATCTGTTATCTGAGTATATGGCAAATGTAAGCCTTGTAGATTTTTCTCTTTCCTTGAATGTTAGTTTAACTGGATGACAATAAAACGCATCTGTGTGCTCTTGGAATATTTTTATAAAATAATCTTTATTACATAATAGTGTGTAATAATTATATTATCTATTAATCTCTATACAGTTAAAGATTTAATCAAAAATCAAAAGCTCAATTATTAATATTTCTATATTTTCCCTTCCCCGTGAATTATCATTTATTGTGCTATTTTTCATTCAATGTTTTAATTTTACGAAGCCTGTGTTTTTAAATATTTTTATGTGTTAATCAAGTATGCTACTCAACTGTAAGTATCAATTAATCTTATTTTTTATTGTTACCCTTGTATTCCCAAAGATTGTCAAATAAAATAATCTTATTTAAAGTGTTCATAGCAAGCAAAATAGTGTGTTCATCAACATTGAATGAACTCTGTAAAATAACTATCCAAGTTGATGTTATATTTGCATTGGAATCGTCAATATATTCAGTATTCATGATTACAATTTGTTTAATATGTTTGATTTTAATTTTAATTGAACAATTCAAATGGTCTCTATTTTTATTTTTCCTTATTTGCAAGATTTATTGATAATTTCTGCTATGCACTAAGTATGTAAACATTCTGTAATTTCCTCTCTAAATAAAATATTTTTCAGGCTGGGAGAAAAGATGTGTCTGAGCCTTTGGACAAGGCTATTGATCACATGACTCGCAAGACCAAAGACTTGCGCCGTCAACTGAGGAAAGCTGTAGTTGATCATGTTTCTGATTCCTTCTTGGAAACAAATGTGCCTCTTTTGGTTCTAATTGAAGCTGCAAAGAATGGAAATGAGAGAGAAGTTGAAACTTATTCTCAAGTATTCACTGAGCATGCAAATAAGTTGGTTGAGGTAAGAAGTAATTGCTTTTAATTTGTTGGTAGAAAGTTTTTTATTCAAAGTTATTTCTTGATCTATGACCAACTCTCAAAACCACTTTGCTTTTATTTAAATTCTTGAAGACAATACCTGTATCTAATTTTACTAACAAATTTTTACTCTCAATTATCAATTGTTTATCAATTTTGAAATTAAAATTGAATTTGTTAGCACATTCTGTACCTACTGCTGAATGCAAGTCTTTAACTTTTTCCACTTAAACTGTATAGTTTTTAAGTTCTATATTTCAGAAAATAGCTCAATAGTTTTGTTAACTTAGAAATTAAGGCATCACTTAGAAAGATGGGAGAATAAATCAGGAAATATATCTGTAAATATAAAAAATTGCCTTTGCACTTTTTAAGTATTTCTTAACTTAAGTAAGGAAAAGTAACTTAAAGAATATGAACTTAATTTAAAATATTATGAAAATTTGTTATCCAGAAAATAGTTGTTAGTGAAAATCAGTGATCATATTTTATTCTTGATCCATATTTAGAATGTATTTATATTTCCTTTTAACAAAAGTGCTAGCATTGAATTTTTACGATACTGTATTAAACCACTAAGCTGGTAGGTACGGAGGACCCTGGAGGGTGAAATGAAATGAAATGAAAATGATACTGTAAGTAACATTTGTAATAGTAGTAAATATTTCTATTTTTGAATTACTTAACATTAGCCAACACAAATCTGGGTACATTTTCTCTTTCATAGTTGAATGATTGCAATATTCCTTGTGCATATAAATCTTTTAAGTGTTTCTTTTAAATAAGTTCTATATTGCCTTACTGTGTTTTAGCAATCAGGGAATTTACCTGTATGTCTTCATTTAGGTTGCCAATCTTGCTTGCTCCATGTCCAATAATGAAGATGGAGTGAAAATGGTTCGTTTTGCTGCTGCTCAAATCAGCAACTTATGTCCTCAAGTTAGTATTAATATTGATTTGTTTACTTTCATTAAGAATGAATTACCATTCAAATAAAGTTTGAAATTAAATTTTACTATGGAACTTCAAAAATAACTCTAACAGTTTCAATACAAGATATGTTTAAGAGTTAATTTTTTGTCATATTTTACTTTATATTGAATAAAATTCCTTACAGAGTACAAACTGTTGCATGTGGTTCCCATTGTTTTTCCTATTGCAAAATGAAATGAGGTAGTATAGAAGTGCCTCAATTCAAACACTCAGGGAACTTTTTGAACAGGCCTCATATACATTGATTTGTATAAGTATTTTTGTGTGAAATATTTTGTTACTTACTGCAGTAAAACTGGTTTGCTTACATGTCTTTCATTTCTGCAGGTTATAAATGCTGCCAGAATTTTAGCTGCACGTCCACGATCTAAAGTTGCTCAAGAAAATATGGATGCTTTCAAAGAGGCATGGGAAAATCAAGTTCGCATTCTCACAGAAGCTGTAGATGATATTACTACAATTGATGATTTCTTAGCTGTATCTGGTAAGTGAGAAAATATTGTAACTTTAAAATTAACTTTAGTCAAAGTCTGTAATACTCGTTTTTGAGTACACACTTCATGAGAAATTGCTACTTATAAGAACCTTAGTTGAAAAGTTTTATGAACTTAATTGCTTGCATAATGTAATGTGGTCAGTAAACATTTTTGCTTATTGATGCACTTTCAACATGCTTGGATTTCTGGGAAATTTCGGTTGTCTCTAAATTTTATTCTTGATAAAATATTATATATTTTTAAAAAGTTTTTTTTTCTTGTTCTGCCTATCTATGTATGTGTATGCATTTTCTATTAATGAAAATTTAATTTTCGGTATTGTACTATAAGTTTTTTTTTTTTTAAATCTTTTTTTTATGTATTTATAATAATTATTTTTGCTTGTAGAAAACCATATTTTGGAAGACGTCAATAAATGCGTACTGGCACTTCAAGAGGGTGATGCTGATACTTTAGACAGGACTGCTGGTGCCATTCGTGGACGCTCAGCTAGAGTTTGTAATGTTGTTGCTGCAGAAATGGATAACTATGAACCAGGAATTTATACAGAAGGGGTGTTAAAAGCTGTGGCTGTACTTAGAGATCAAGGTATATGTCCCCGCCCCCCTTTCAATTGAAAAATTAGTTAATATAAGAAATAAATATATTTTTAAATACCTGTTTTGAATATGTATGTTCTTAGTTTTAAAGTTTTTATTGGTAAGGCTTTTCTTTTCCCTTTTTCCACTCTCTCTCTCTCTTTTAAGTTAAGAGTCAAATCTTAAGGTCATTATTTTAAATGCTTATTGTATAGTTGTATTTTGGTTTATTTTACCATGATTTTCGCGTCATAATTTAATGGTTTACACCACTGATTAAGATGCTGAAAAAAATCTAGATTTTATGACACAGAAGATTCTGTCATGTTTGCAGCAGTCTGCAATTTAAACATAATCTTGGAAATTAAATGTTTCTTTCTGTATTACTAGTTCTTGTTGTATAAAAAAAAGTTGTGAAAGATTTTAAAGTAAAAAATTTGTTTTTCAATTTATATCTGGAAAGGTGATGGGCTGAAGTTTTATTG